>JAQIXG010001199.1:0-23676 GCA_034700105.1 Oconnorella tubifera | reverse complement strand
CTGCCGAGTCTATAGAGAACTCTCCGAAGATGAGGTTCGTAGTGTCACCATAGGCCGAGTCAAAGTAGCCGAGTAGTTCTGGGCAAGAGCTAAGAGAGAATGTTTTCATATTAATGTCTGATAATACACTATGTCGATTGTGATAAGTTTATTGATTATAGGTAAATCAGATAAGAGTATACTATTATTGGCTGCATAAAATCATGTGTAAAATGATTACTTTACTAACTAAATTTATAGTGCATAATTGCTAACTGGATTTTTATACAAATATATAGTTATAATGCCTATATTTATAATAGTTATAATAGTAGAGGACTACTATAGTGTGTCTTAAGTAAATTATATATTAATTATATACTTCATTTTCTTGCAGGTGTCCTAGTATTCGATAGAGATGAACCAAGTTGCTATCCAGTCATCGATCCAGCCACAGGAGTTTTAGCAAACAAGACCAATGCAGCAATCAAAACTAGCGTTAAATTAAATTCCACTCAACCTATTATTTATGAAAACAAGGAGAACAAAATGGAGAGTACTAGCAGTCATTTGCAAACTGATGTAGTCATAACCAACGAGCCAATTAGTAATAATTTTAACAAGAACAAAAATGTGAAAAATCATACCAATAGGAAGCTTGATTACAGAGCATCCGCTGATGATTTGTTAAATACGAACGTTGCACATGAAAATTCCAAAACTGATTCGTCCATCAGCCAAGGTACATATAAAGATTCCATGAAAGATCTGGCCAGCAGTAACGAGGAAAATGGGGCTCTTGCTAAAAGTTTATCCAACAGCAATTCTAACTTGAAATTAGTCAGCAGTCTAACCTCTAGCACTGGTAATATCAGTGTCACCAAATCAAAAATTGACAATAATAATGTACAGTTTAATAAAGTATCTAAGACGTCGGATGAGCAAGACAAAATAGTTCCAGCAGCCACGACATCCAGTAGTGATAGTTCTAATTACAGGCCTATACCAGCCAAAAGGAATATTAATAGCAAAAGTAGTTCTGCAATTGGCAATCAGAAGACAGGAGGTGTGGAAGTTGAAAATATTCAGTTAGCAAAGGGCCATGGTGTTCTCATTGAGAGCAAGACTAATGAAAAACATAACCAAGACACTGGTGATATGTCAAGTAGCAGAAGTTCATTAGTTGATACCGAATTCAAAAATAGCTTTTCACTTAATTCCGGTGAAATGACAAGCAGTAAATTTTCAGTAAATGATAAAGCCAGGAAGAGAGACCTTCGCAATGAGCCAGAATTTAAAGATAAGAAGTCAATGTTTACCAGTAATAAGAAAAATAAGTTGCTAAGTCATCATAACGTAAAGAACAGTAGAACTTCTATCAATAGTGAAAGTAAAAATCATGAATCTTCGATCGAATTCAAAACCAGTAAATCCTCAATTGTTGATGAGTCTAAAAGTAGTGGTTTCTTTATTCGCAAGAAGGTTAAGAAAAGTCAATCGCTCCCTGCCTCGGTGAATGAGACTAAAGTTGCTGATAAATCCAGCAGACAGGTCGCTAGTCAAGGGAACAGTGATGAAGTGAAAAGTAGTTGGTTCAAATTGAATTTATTTTCCTTCCACAAGAAATCATCAAAAACCAGTGAATCCACAGAAGACATTAAAAGTAAAAGTAAGGAATCCAGGAAGATTCAAAACGGTAAGCAATCTCGAAATGTTCCTGTTTCTAAAACGTCCAGTACCAGTGTATCTGATATGACTGAATCTCGTAATGCTAACACCCAGCATTTTGCTGAAAGCCAAAATTCATCCAGAATTCATACACAAATCGCAAACTCAGACAAAATATATAAAACCCATACGCCAAATGATGCTAGCTTAATCAAAGACATATTCATCCAAGATGATATAGAAAGTATCAGTGATAAACCTTCAAAACATGTGCATCACCAGAGGGATTATGATGCAGTAAATGCTGAACCACAGATTTGGTTTGTGGACGATTCTCCAGATCATGGAAGCCTTTCACGTCGCGGACAGTCATACATTTTACCCTATGTCATTGAGGAAGCGGATGATGTCTTTCAATCCATCGATGAAGGTGCTAATCCACAATATACCCAGAAAGATATATTTTCAAATAAAAATTTAGAAACAACTGTAGCTCGAGTTTTTGTTGAAAATCCTTCGATAGTAGAACTTTCTGAGGATCATCCAATACCTAAGAAAAGGCCAGATAAACACATATCCAACAACCAATCAATTAACCAAACACTAAATATATCGGACATCTGGATTGGTGAGAAAATTGACTGTGTCATCATAGAGGATGAAAATAATAATGATATTTTTTTACCTGATGAGTCAGTGAGGAGAAATGCATATGATTCATCAATGGGAATAAGTAACAGTCAATTTGATAGGTTAAATTTCGCACCTGATGCTTATTCATCACTAAACGAGCTTGCTATTCGTCAGCTACGGGAAGAAGCATCAGCCAATCAAATTTCGTCTCCTCATTTAAATCAGAGAGTTTCCACATTGGAAAGCAACCACCTTTCTAATTCAGTCGAACGACTTTCAACCAATCACAGTATAGTTAAGCTAACACTGACCAATCAAATTTCGGATCGATTAGCACATGCCAATAATATTTCGAGTCTATCATTGGCTAGTTCAAATCGATCATTATCAACCAATCATGCTCAGGATCGTACCTTTTCAGCCAATTATGCTCAGGATCGTACAATTTCAACCAATAACATTTTGAATCACTCAGCGAATCAGATCGCAGCGTCTCGATCTTCATCATCCAATCATTTAATTGCAATTCGATCGACTGATGAGTTAACTGGTGATAAATCATTCACCAATAAGTACAATGTAGACCAAATATTAACGTGTAATAATTCTTTAGATCGATATTCATCCAATCATTTAATTGCTAGTAAATCTTCAGCCAATAATATTGCAGTAAATCAAGCGTCAGCCAATGTAACTGAAAATAAATTTTTAACGAATGATATTATTGTAGACCGATCTCCTTCATCCAATCATTTAATAGCAAATCATTCTTCAACCAATACTATCGCTGAAAATAAATTATCGAGCAATTATATTGCTCCAAATCAAACTCTGACCAATAAGATTGCTCCAAATCTAGCAATAACCAATAGCATCTCAACAAGTCAATCTTCAACGATTAATGATCTTGCGTCTAACCAAACAAATCACCGCAAAAAGAGTGCGATAAAGAAATCACGCCATCGTTCAGCAGTCAGGCGACACGTGTCATACAGCGACACTGACACAGTCTATCCTTTTGACACGAGTGAAGATGACACGGCTATCTACACGGCTGACAGTGGACTTGATAGTGATAACCTCGAGAGCTCTTATGCCATGAGATCCAGGAGGATCTATGGATTGTACGTAAAGAACAAGAGCTCCCAGCCAGTGAGGTATGGTGATGTCAGTAATGGTGGTGCACAGAGGTATGATAGGCAAACAACTGGTGCTAAGTATCATAGGTAATGAAGCCACTTATTTCTTAATATCACTTCAGTATCAATGTCTTAAAACATTGTGTTATAAACTGTGTGTGTAGAACCTAAGTGATAATTTGACTATTGATTCTCTATGAACAGCAGTAAATAATTTTCTCTTGGGATGGTGGAGCTTAAGAACATAAAGCTTTCAACTGATTTTTTTTCTAAATGGTATTTTTCTAAAATTGTGTAGGGAGTTACTAGAAAATAATAGATGCTAAGATTCCGTGTCAAACGTTTAATTTCTTATAGAAATTTTCTTGTATATTATAAATATCCTAAGGAAAATATACTTTTAAAGAATAAGTAACCTATTGTAATATTACAATATAAAATTATGTAAATATTTTTGACGCCTGTATAATACATTTATCCTAATTTATTACTAAAGTTATTACTAAAGTTATTATTAATATTTCTGGCTAGCATTCACTGGCATTTTGTATTTGATAATACACAAATTAATTAACTTTCTGTATACTGTAAATAAATAGTAGATACTATCTTTTATATTTCTTCTACTATGTATTTATTCTATATTTATTTTATAAAGTCAATATGCATTGCTATATTTTGTTAATAGACTCATCTTTATAATACACAATAACATTTGTTGAATTTAACTTTCTATGGTTTGCATAGATTTGCATGAACTGTATTTTGAAATTATGAAAAAGAACAGGCCTATAATGGCTCAATGCAAAATTTTATTCCCTATTTAGGAGTCGACTTCAAAATGAACCCAAATCTGCCCCACCCGCTCTCCACTCAGGCATGCTCCCGACTAGGAGCTATCCAGTGAAGATGAAAGGGGAGGCGGAACAAAGGAACTGGACTTCAGACGTTGAGCTGGAAAGGACAAGTAGATATAACAACAATGTAGAAGCAAGAAGTGCTGATTCAAATAATAATGGGATAATGAAATATAGACAGGTAGAATATATTTTTAAAACTCATCGCATTTCAACACTGAAGCATTTGAAAATTTGACCGGGGTACTAGTCTCATGTAATATTATAATTCTAGATACAGGTTTTTTTGGATGAACGCACTATGATGGAATAATTTGTAAACCACATTTTCTTTCAAAGATGGGGGGCATTAGCCGCTTATCCTTGATAGTGTGCCACTTCGGTAAGGCGTATTTAATAAATGATGAGTACAATCCCACCATTGAAAGTACATAGTGGCTTACAATTATATCTTAGACATTACAGTATTTATTTTGTTGTTTTCTTAGCAAGGGGATGGGTTAATACAGCGGCCTCTGACTGTTCGAACTGATTCAAGACTTGAGAAATCACCAGCAGATAGCTGGAAACCTGGCCCTAAGGTTTTTATTTACTTTTGAGCATTAGTGCCTCACACTGTGTTGTCAATGATTCAAAGTCTAAGCATGTTGGTCAAATTGAATTTTATTCAAAGCTGTAATAGCAGGAAGTATGGAGAATTATAAATTCAAAAAGAAATATCTGTAATACTTGCCATTTCAGTGATGCTTCATGCACTTTATGTAAACATATTGATCAGACGCATTTCAGTAATATGTAATACTAATACGTTAATAATATGTTTGTTTCATATAGACCAGCGGTTCCCAACCTGTGGGTCGCGATCTCGATAGGGGTCGCCTGGCAATTTGCCAGCGGTCGCCTGAGACCTTTTGGAAATTACTTAATTTATGATTACTATGATTATTATTAGTATGATTAAAATATATAAAATTTGTAACTAAAAAACATGATTCCTATAAATTATCGGATATTTTAGAAGTCAAATACGTAATAGTTAGAGCTGCAAAAATGCAGTGAAGGAGGAGCAATCCAATTAATTTTATCTTTGGGGTCGCCACAATTTGGCAAATGTTATCAGGGGATCACAGCATCAGAAAGGTTGGGAACCGCTGTTATAGACCTTTGTGTACTCTTTGTGTTCTGTACATTTATATGAAATACATGAAGATAATAATAAAAATATTATTAATATAACTAAATATAATTTGAATTTTAGGTTATCCGAGTGCATCCATCTTCCAGCTTTCATCCAGAAATGGAGGTCTCAGATCAGGAGTTTTACTCCACAGAGGAGAGATCCAGGAGGCGACTCCAACAGGGCGCGCCACTGGATGACGTCACCCATGGTAGACCACGCAGCGCGCTTGCAGGATACACCGGCAATCCTACCTTGCCAAGAAATACCCGAGTGCAATACGCCCTGGCAAGATCTCCACCAAGGATGTTTGAGCATCAGCTCAGTCCCACATTATGGAAACATTAATTTAATTTTTAATATTTATTTGTTTTTAATTTCATTGCTAATATTTATTGTTTTTTAGTTTGATTTAATAATATTATATTTAAGATTTATAACAGAAATTATTTTACATTTATGAAGAATTAGTTTTAAATTATATTAATTTCTTGAACACTATAAAAAAATTTATTTGAATTAGAAATGAAAGTGACATATTTGAGAAATTTCTATAAATCTAACAAGCGGATCATTTGTTTTCGTGTATGTCTCCATGCAGGCCGATTTCATGTAGGCCTTGATTGTGACATCGATTAAAATTGACTTTCGATGATCAAATTTAATTAGTTACTTCAATTAGCTACTTCAATGCGCTGCGTGCACCCATTAATCTCATCTATCGTTCTAATTCAATCATTTTTTGTCAAAAGCCGTCTGATATATTGGCTGCACCCAGTGGCTTATCCCAGAACTTCATCAAGAAAATTTTACAAATTTCAACAAGTTTCTCAGAAAAGTTAGTGATGACGTTTCAATTTTCATCGCATATAATATGTTTGCTGTATCTAACGTACAATTTTCATAAAATCGCACCACAATAAGGAGTTGGATGGTTGCCGTAAAACTGACACCATTAAAGTAACAAAATATTGTTTTACCACAAATTACGGGAAGGGTTATTCTCTGCAATCCTAACCCCTTTGAATACACCACTTGCTGCACCATTTGTTATGCTTTATAAATGGCACATTTTTCAAACACCATTTCTCCCCATCCTTCATTATGCCATTAAGCTTTCTCTCAGTTGTGTAATTGACGCTATTACGGTAGCCATATAGTGACCTTTGAAGGAAATCAAAACCTGAATCTGTCGGTATTGAGTTCTACCCATTGTTCATTTATCAATGCGCTAACTAAGACCTTTTACTTTTTTTTGACGAACGGCTGAGTCAACCTTTGTTTACATTTTAGAATTTACGAGGGAAATTTAAGTTAAAATTAATTTAATACAAAATAAATTAAAAGAAAAGAAAAAAGGTCAAAAAATGAATGAAAGAATTATATTATATTACAAAATATTGCGTGATCATTGATTAACTTCACGTTCTGTACGTTATCTTTGTCACGTAATGATCGTATTCCTTTTGGCTGCTATTATCTAAATGAATAAAATGGTTTTTTTCGGTTTCGTACCGCGGGTAGTTTTCAGAATAAATATAACATGACAGATATAAGAAATAATGAGGAATATTTCAAGTCTTATATCGATAATGGAACTACATCGAGATCTTTAAGAAATATATTTTGATCAGTGTTTCTTTGATTATCGCTCACTAAAAATGAGGGATATTTTAAAACTAAAAGTAAAAATCAGCTAAATTCTCTGAAAATAACTGCTAACTGTAAAATAAAATTAAAGTTATGTCTCAATAAAAGGCATTGCTGCATTTCAGGGGATATCTCTTAAAATTCGTTAATAATTTGAAATTTCCCGTACCTGATTATCGGGGTATAAAAATAAAAAATAAAAACCACAGCTGGATTGTTGTTCGCCACTGAATTACCCCCTAATTTAGTGGCGGGCAATCTAGCTGTGGTTTTTATTTTTATACCCCCTTCACCCTAAGTTTTAAATTTAACATAAACTTGGCGTGAATCGAAAATCACAAACTTTCTGAAAAAATCATCAATATTTTGATGGGGTTTAAAAATATAGTCATGAAACTATATTGGCTTCCATTGACCTGACTCAATGCAGGGATGTTTTTTTATTATTTTAAACTGAAAATTAGTTGTGAAGAGGTAATAAAAATAAAAAATAAATGCTGCAGCTGGATTTCCTGTCCGTGAATTAGAGTGGGGTGGGATAGGCGAAATTTTAAATATTACCTATGATGGTTAACGAATTTTTGGACGGGTCTCAAAAAATCAAAAATGCAGTTATGCCTTTAATAAGTTAATAACCTTAATCATGATTCTAGTTATACGTTACTTCACTCAAATCCTAACCCTAAACCATCCCTAACCCTAACGCGGTGCGAAAGCGAGAGATGATTCGCAAAGTATTTATTCAGATATGAATATGTGCCAACACTCTGAAAAATTTGATGGTTTCTTGTATCAAGATTTCTTCCTGACATTTTTCCTGATAAGGGTCTTGTACTCCCACCCCAACGAAAACTTTAAATCGGGGTTTCTCAAAATAGTTTATACTTAGTAGCACTTTTTTTATCATTGATTAAAATTGTATTGTACATCTTTTTATTCGATGGACGGATGATGAATAACATCGTATAAACAAATATTTTGGAACTGCTTTGGTGTTATTATGCGAAAAAATATATAAGTAATGTCTTTCTTTTGTTTTTTTCATGAAATCTTTACTATATATTGAAGTAATGTGAAATAAATGACTTAATATCACTGATGTTATTGAAATGTCGCAGAAACACTTTAATTCATGCAGTTAAATTTACATGAATTGATTAATCAGTTATTCTGGATTACTTCTGCAAATAGTTTTTACTTAAAATGGGAAAGCTGACCAGAATCAGGACCACAAAGACATCAAATGTAAGTTAATTATAAATTGACATTAGTCAATCAATATTGCCAATGTGGGTAGAGCATGTGTGATCTTTCCTGTTATTGAGAGATGTCTGCGCCATTGTTTCTCGGACATTAAACAGACGTTAAACTCCAAGTTTTGACTGATCGCTTAATGTTACATCAGCACTATAAGGCACTATAGTAACTTGTTTTGAACTGTGTGAATTATTTTCATATTCAATCATTTATTTGGGAACGATAGTTCTATATTGAGCATATATACATATTTGGCGATGCCGTTTTTTTTTCATAAATTGTATTTATCTGCCAGTAATTTGTTGAATGAATTGAAAAGAAACTTGCACTGTGCACTGATTTATTTGTCAGTGAGATATTACATTATATTTTTTTTCATTATATTATTTAAATTTAAAAACCAGTCATTTCGTTGATTTTATGAATTATGAATTTTCATTTTCAATGTGAACTTTCTTATATTGTCTAATATATTGTATCAACATTAGATACGTCCAGTTGGGACATATCTAAAATAATGAGTCAATTTCTTAATGCTTTTATTTTCATTCATTGCAAACTTTTGGATTCTGACATACTGCAATAAATGTTTATATTTTTAAGCACTGAAATTATAATTTTATTGTATTTTTTCTTTTAGCAGAATGATACAAATCAGTCAAAGATTTCAACTTTCTTTTCGGTACATTGTGCTATTTTTTATCATAATATGTGTTAAGATTTCGTATAAACATCAAGGCCTGAGGTGATTGTCTATGACTTTGAGCCAACAAGGAAAAACACAATTAAGCCGATCTAAGCCAACAAAGATAAATACAATTATGCTGATCTAAGCCAACAAGGATAAATACAATTAAGCTGATCTAAGCTAACAAGGATAAATACAATTAAGCTGATCTGAGCCAGCAAGGATAAATACAATTAAGCTGATCTAAGCCAATGAGGATAAATACAATTAAGCTGATCTAAGCCAACGAGGATAAATACAATTAAGCTGATCTAAGCCAATGAGGATAAATACAATTAAGCTGATCTAAGCCAACAAGGATAAATACAATTAAGCTGATCTAAGCCAGCAAGGATAAATACAATTATGCTGATCTAAGACAACAAGGATAAACACAATTAAGCTGATCTAAGCCAACAAGGATAAGTGCAATTAAGCTGTTCTAAGCTAGCAAGGATAAATACAATTATGCTGATCTAAGACAACAAAGATAAATACAATTAAGCTGATCTAAGCCAGCAAGGATAAATACAATTATGCTGATCTAAGACAACAAAGATAAATACAATTATGCTGATCTAAGCCAACGAGGATAAATACAATTAAGCTGATCTAAGCCAACAGTTCTGAACACATAATCTACTATTTGATAGAATTTGTTATTCTTTCCCAGTCAAGATTTATATTCATATGACTGGGTACAGGGGTTGAAGGAATTGAACCAGAATCTGTGAAATAAAATGTTAATACGTTTTGGATATCTCGCTTTCTTCTATAGTTACTTTAATATTATATTAAATAAGTGATTACTTTGCTGCACATTTAATATTTGTGTCGTGGAAATGATGCGCTGAATTTCAATTGTTTTTAAACCTTTTATGGATTAAATTTATAAAGTATTAAAAGTAGTAATTCTGTGATATTAATTTTTTTTTTGTTTTTGATATTAATTAGTCGTATTTCCAATTCTTGAAGTAAAGGGCATTTTATCTCGTGTTCAATGTTAAATATAAATTAGATTTTTACTTGTGTCAGAAATGGTTTCCATTTACTGCTCTTGTTCCCTGATATAGCTTCTTGATAGCTTTTAAGAAAGTCTACCGCACTGCCTGGTTCTCTAATCTTTTCTTGATGTATACTTCTCTGAAATGTCTAGTTGACTGTCTAGATCTTAGATCTCTCTTCCTGATGTACTGTCTCTCTTGTGTTACTAGCTAACTATCTTGTTCTGTGAGCTTTCTCTCTAGTGTCATCTCTGCAGTGTGTTCTTCTCTGTTCTTTTCGTATACCCTCCCACTTACATTTTATAATCTAGCACTTTATTCTCTGATCTTTTTTACTAGAATTCTACAACTCAAGAAGTTAGCAAATCACAACAAACCACATCACAGAGATCGCTGCAATTGCTCGCTGAAGTCAACAAGGATCAGACTCTGGGTTCATCAATGTCTTCTTTACATACTTGTGCTGTCGATGATATTGCTAATGGTCCTGAAGCTGTTAGTTTCAGATATACATTTTATGTTGATGCGTAATCAGAATATTATAGATTGATAGTTTTAAATTAAACTTTTAATTTAATTGATAAAAAAATTAACTTTAAATACTTTTT
Organism: Oconnorella tubifera; assembly: GCA_034700105.1. Lineage (NCBI taxonomy): Eukaryota > Metazoa > Annelida > Clitellata > Enchytraeida > Enchytraeidae > Oconnorella > Oconnorella tubifera. The sequence goes on along the minus strand of JAQIXG010001199.1, from coordinate 12,977 downwards.
TTATATTACATTAGTTAAACATTTACATGAATTTTATATTTAGCATGAAATATGTACTTTTAGAAGAAAACCTGATTATAATTTCCATTAATCATTGTACTGAATATGACAATAAAAAATAATTTTGAAATAAATAAAACTTTTTTGAACTGGTATAGTTATGAAAAATCAGTAATTTTTATATAAAAGTGTTTAGAAAACATGCTTTTATACTGCAGTTAAATTATCTGAGTACGTTATTCGTATTGTTTTAATTGTAATATTTAAATGCTAATTAAAATGACTGCCTGATGCATACTCATTTTATAGAGTTCATTAATTAAATCTAAATACTAGATTGATGAAAGCATTCTGGACCTAGATGCAGAAGATTCTTTAGTAATCCCTGACACACCAGAAAACTGTGCCCAGTCTTCCGCTGCCTCTTTGGATCATGATATAGGTCGTCGTAAACTGTTTGGTCGGCCCTTTCTTACTTCTACTTCTTTACTTGAACCGAAATCTGGGAAAATTATTAACACTTCAAATAAAGAGAGTAACAATTGCCATGGTGTAAATAAGCCAAAAATGTTTTCTGTACCGTTATTAAAACCAAATCAGAATCAGAAAAATTTAAAACCAGGCTTAATAAAAAACAAAAGTTCAAGTTCTTCAAAGGTTAGGAAATCAGCTGACAAGATAGCTAGCGCCTGTCAATTACAAAGCAATGAATATCATAGTAGAGTTGCCGGATCTGCTTCTGTAGTGGGAGGGGCCATCACGGAAGCTAGTGTCAGTTTTAGTGAATTAACTTTTGACAATGAATTGGTAAAACTGCATGATGATAAAATCATGCCGTTTTCAAAAAACCAATGCAATACAAAAATCCTGCAGGGAGGGAATGAACAGGAAGTGGTATGGCGAGTATGTTCCCGCTCTAAACGTCTGTCTGGGTTTGGTGTTTCTGAGTCGAAACGCTGCGATAATAAAGCATCACCGCAAAAGATGGCTACTCACAATTCTTATCCAAAATGTTTGTTAGAAAATATTGATGAGAACGACTTTCTGAAAGGAGTGCATGGCTCAGAAACTGTTTCATCCTCTGCTCACAATTTGAGTAAGAACCGAAAGGTTTCAGTTAGGAAGTACCTTGATTCAATACTCCCTGTAAAGCAGGACAGTCGCACTGAAACGACTGCCATCTGTGACCTGGAGTCAGACTCTGATCTCCAGAATGTCCTTCGTGATCTATGCATCAGTCCAGGTGTGGTGCAGTTAGATGAAAACGTTGAGGATTCTAAGCGGAGTGATAACGTTCCTGATTTGGATTTGAGTGGGAAGTCAGGATACCAGAAGCGGGGTGTTATTGACACCACTAAACAGAGAGTGACACTTACTGATGATTGTGTTACACATTGCAATGAAAATGAATATGGGTATTTTGAATATTTAAACCATCATCCATTTGATGTTAGAAGCTGTGATATTGAGAGAGAGTCGATGGATAAGGATATTATTAGTAGAGATTCCATGATCAAAGGCAATGGGCAAAACGTAGGATCAGAAGCAATGTGTAATGTTTTAGAAGACACATCAGAAAAGTTGTTTGTTGTTTCAACTGATAGTGAACTGAATGATGTGCTGCAAGAGCTAAGAAATGCTGGGAACATTTCTAAACCGATTTCTAAAAGAAACAAATCAAAGCAGACATTAATCAATTCTGCAGAAAATGAGACCAGAAATATGCTGGACAATCATGCTTTGATTATCAGTGGGCTTAATTCCATTGATTTTACATATGACAGTAGCATCAAAGATACTGTAGAATGTAATATACCTGATGTTAATATTTCAAATACTAATGCTTATAAAATTAATATCAATACTCCTGTGGATGTTACAAGTAAATCCTCTTGTGATAAACCGTCATTTGAAGTTCTTGAGTTTGTTGCAAAAGGCTTTATATTACCGCCAAATGACAACAGTAAGAATCACAACATGTCCATAGTTGAAGAAGACCCCGTGTTAAGTTTTCGTGATGAGGTTGATTCCACTACTTACTGCAATAAAAAATCTAAGGAGGGAATACCGAATGCCATTGAGAAGTTGGACTTGGCATCATGCAATGGACATCATTCAAGGGCTGTTAGTGGCAGTGACATCTTGCGGGTGGAGGGGTTGGAAGAAGGAAGTGAAGGACTGGATGAGTTGGAGGAATTTCAGCCACCATTTTACTCGTTTGGACGCCATCTTGTTTTGGATGTGAAAAGACTAGAGTAAGTTATATAGAGATGTTATTTACAGTTTATATTCTTGGCATTATATTGAGAGTGATAATTAATTTTAATTGCTTTTGTTGTGTAATGTTGTTATGTATATCTGAGCATAGAAGTGCATTTGTAGGAAATGTCAAGAAATCATGTATTTTTTACTTAGCACACACTGTTTACAATAATAATTTCAGGTGTGGCTTGTGACTTTGTCTTATGATCATTTAATAATCCTAGCCCTTTTATAATTAAATCATTATCTTAGCACTAGATAACTTATCATAGAATTAAATAAGTTCTGCTGTCGTGACATTAAGCTACTAGAAAATACAAACTTAATGTCATTCATTAAATCGTTTGATGTAATGTATGTCAGTTTTTGTTCAGAAATGAAACTATATTAGATCTAGAGTGTGTAGCAGACAATGAACGTGTTCAAGCAATTCTCACCGGGTTTTGGTAAGTTTATTAGTTAAACTAACTGATGACTTGTGTTAAAACTAAAATATCTACTTTAAACAAATTATTTTTAAATAATTTCTTTACAGCAATTTGAATACCTGTAATTGTAATATAAAGTAATATAAAGTTTCATCCAAATTTTTTTTTTTTAAATATTAAAATTTATTAAATTTGGATGAAACTTTATATTTTCTTTCCCTGTCATTTAGAAAGGAAAATAATTTACTGCATTGTATAAGAGTTAGGAGTGATGAGTATAAGTGATGAGTGTTCACTCATCACTTGATTTATATTTATTATGTTTCATATGCCATTAATTAGCAGTTATTTTATTCTGCGGTGGATTTAGGCGACCATCAAAGAAGTTAGATATAGATTTACGTTTGATCAATAACAGACCTTTAAGTATTTTCTTATTATATATTGCATTTATTTCTTTTGTTTCTTTTGTTTATTTCTTTTATTTCATTTGTTTGTTTCTAAAACGATATGACAGTTTTTGTATTTATTTTTATCACTGCCATCAATGAAATTTCAGTTTGCGATTATTAAATAAATGAAGAGATGGATGTACCACTACAAGTCATATTGAGCAACGTTTATACTATTAGATTTGTTTACCATTGAGATAGTTAATGATACTTTTGTATCCAATCAAATACTTAAATTCACCAGTCAATTTTAACTCTTTCTGTTGGTAAATCAGCTTTTATTTATTTATTTTTATTTTATTTTATTATTTTGTTTCCAATATACTTTCATATAATTTTCATCAATGGCGTTAGAATTATTATAATTTTATTGGTTAGGAAGTTTTCAGTTGCTGCTCACTTTTGCATATTTTTCAGGCAGGACAGTTTTGTGCGTACGAATGACATCGTGAACGTAATAGGAACATTTACTGATGGTCTCTGTCGAGTCACAAATGATGATAACTTTATAATTGTTAATCCTGACATGTTGCTGTCTGGTACAACCATTGTATCCACCATGTACTGTATGAGAAGGTGCTCATCATCATCATCATTATCAACATCCATTGCCTGGATTTTTATATAATACTGTTTGAAATGTTTTGAGTTATTTAATTGCAAAAGTGTCACAAGAACGTTTTTTATGCGCAACGTTTTGAGGTGCTATGTTTTTTGCACATTTTTAATAGCTTTTTTTTGTGTTTATGAAGATATAAGTGATTGATTTTAGTCATTCTACTGATATTTTAATTCAAATTCTGAAAGAGTTTGATTTGACATCTAGTTAGTCCAAACAGTGCTGGCATGGAAAAATGGACGTAAAACGATAATGATGCTTAGTGTCTACTGCAATAATTAGACACATTTGTGTGACTTTAAGTAATGAGCAGTCAATAACAGTTGACGTGGGTTGAGCTGACTGTTGATACTAATCTAATGAATTATTTATTTGATTAGTTAGGATTTATTAGTAAACAATTTTCTTGTAATCGGATAAAAATGAGAATTTAGATTACATCAAATTCCCAATTAATAACTAGTTAGGTCTCACTGGTAAAGAGTATAAATTCTGTTTTCCTCTTACACAGGATGGTTTTATTTCTCATATTGTTTGGATAAGAAAAGAAAGACTTATTGGGAGATTAAGATTACATTGTTCAAAATTAAACACACATTTATATAAAATCAATTTGAATGAGACAGATCTTTGTGATTTGTATAAAAAATGAGAAACAACTGAACATTTTTTATTAGAATGTAGCAAGTACCAAGGTATGAGAGAGAATCTAATGTACACGGTGGGGCATAATTGAAGGAGCCAACGTTATTCTTTAATAACTATAAATAATCCTTTAAATAATAGCTTTAAATAATCTATAGTTATTAAAGAATAAAATTGGCTCCTTTAATTATGCCCCACCGTGTATATTTGTCTATCAAAGAATATTACCTTCAATGTTGCTAATATTTTGTCTCTTAGTTTTCTTCAAGACATTGTATATGAGTTTTGCAAAAAAATATAGTTTGATAATTTAAAGCGATATTTGTCGATTATGACATGTTGCAATTTGTTTGTCTTGTATTCCTTCATGTGGTGTTTTCATTTTGCAATTTCTTTGTATTTGAATACAGTGTTGGTATATAGTTTGTATAAGAATTAGTTGAGACTGAGTCTATTTTGGCTGTTCATCCTTTTGATAATTTCTTTATCTTGCCTGAGAGCAGATACTCGTGTCAGTTATTCCCTCACTAAATAAACCCAGACAAACAATAACAACAACAACAACAATTACTTTGGTTTAAAACTTTACAACAATTACTTTTGGTTACAAATTTTTTTGGGTATTTTATTTCACAGATGTGTTCTCAGCCACAAATTTAAGGTAAGTCGAATTTTAAATAAATTTCTATATTTGATGATATATTTAGTTCTATATTTATTTATATTTTTGGAAATTGTGTGTTTTACTATTTTGTTAATTGTGATAACTAGTGAATTGAGAAAGAAATATTTTTCTCATTGAATTACAGTGCAATGATCGCACAGAGTTGACAATATTTAATTGTTTACTCCAAACATTGTGTTTCAATGCTTAATGTAATGAAGTTGATTAAGCAACTTTTTTTAATTGACAAGGAATTAGAGCACCAGACATAGACACGAGTGGTCTAGGTTCGATTTCTATGAACGCCCACTATGGGTTACTGCATCCTTTAGTGCAATGCTTAAATTGACAGAGCTTCCTCTGATGCATCATTCAGATAATATCTCAGCGATATCCACGATAAACATCAAACTTTTATTATGTTTACAATCTTAGAAGTTAGTGTCAGGGGAATAGCTCTTGAGAATTGTCACCCAATTTGCTCGTATCAGTTTTATTTGGCCTCAATTGATAACAAAAATGCGTTGAAGTTTTCTACTGTTACAGTATATACTTTCCCTGTCATTCTCAAAATATTATTAAATGCATAGTCAAGTGACAGAGTACACTAAGTTTCTGTACTTGCTGTTAACAGCTTATCGTTGTGTTCTTGATTTATCCTTGTGTACTTAATGCACAGCGATAGGGCTATGCTTTATACTGATTTATTCACGAATACACGAAGTTATTTAATTTAGTTATTAAGATTTAAGTTTACCTTTTTTAAAATTAGATAATTCATTTAATAGAGTTATTATTTTTGGTAGTTTAGTTTATTTCATTGCTTGAATGATTGGTTGCTATCCCTTTAGGGGTCAGATGGAAAGAATGATGCAATGTTATATGGTAACATTCTGCACTCTATATTTCAACAGGCCAGTTGCATGTATATTTTATAAACTGAAAATATGTGGTTCTCATTTTCTTCTAGGTATAATTTGTTTTTTAATAAATTTTCCAATCATAGTAATCATGGCCTTCTATAATTTAAGGTAGCCCTAGAAAAAGGTGAAATATTGCAAGCCTTTAAACTGGCCGCAATAAATCGGCCCGGATAATTCGATTCTTAATTCTTATTGGATGAAGTTAGCATTTGGTTTAAGATTGTTTATGGTAGTAGGGATTATTTTAACAATGTTTTGGGTTTATGAGTTGATGCTGTTTTGTGAGAATACTGTGAGGTATGCAAGGAGTTTCAATTGTACTTAGTATTGTGATGTAAGCCTTCCTTCTCTTTTACTCATTTTTTTACTTTTAGATTACTTGATTACATTTTTGTAGTCTTTTAAGCGCATGTTACATCAAGAGGCCCAAGACTACTTGAAGAAGAATGTTAAAATACGTTGAATATTTTCATATATTTACACATAAAAATCCAGATAAGTCTACACACTGAGCACTTTGATAATAATTATGACAAACGTTCTTTATATTTTGCAATTGACTTTGTTAGGTTTTGGTATCATCGTCTCGCACGGAAGCTGAGATTAAGTGTACAGCGAGCAATGCGATTAATGAAGTCAAGAGTCTACATGACATCTATGATCAGGGCATTAGTGAAGCTATTGTGCGCTCAGAGGTGGACTTTTATTTGCCACAAATTAAAGCTTTTGTAGATAAATACATGGGCTGCAGGTTTGACGAAAGAACTAGGTATATTACTTAAACGCTCTTGTCTTGTCATTATCATAGTTACATTATTTACTGAGCTATTAATTCTTTGCTCTCACTTTGTTTTTGCATACCCAGTGCACAACTTGTTAATAATTGGACTTTTTGAGCTGATATCATAGTTTGAAAGCAACAATGTAGTAGTTGCTATTGTATACATCGTTGTCATAAGATCTTTGTCTTTATTTCATATAGGCCTTCATGTACTTATATATACAGTCATTTACTATTTGCCAGTCTTAATTGTTGCCAGTTGATATGTAATATCAAAATGTAATATGTAATAATAAACATATGATATATTTTAATTGCACTGTTAAGTCTCTCTATAATATTTAATATATTGCAGAGAAAAAGGTTTGGTTCCAATACATGTACTCAACGTGGCAGATGTTGAAGAGAACATTTGGTCTCCAAGGTTTGCAGTTAGATTTATTTGCTGGGTTCCCACTGGATTAAATGTTTGACTCTGCGTGCTAAGTTTAATTCTGATATGCAGGAGATGGCTGATTGATAATGCATTGGCTTGCTTCCATTTAAGTTTTACTCATCACTTTGATCAGTGCATTAAGCGAACATCATTGACTTCATCTTTGAAATGAAATTATTGTCTGCTGCGCTGAAATGGACTTGTTTCTGTTTAACTAACCTTGCATGTATTTGACTAGTTATCCAAAAGTTGTTTATTTTTTTCAATGATTATTGAAATCATTGCTACTAATAACTCAATCAATTTGCTGATTTACTGGTGAATTGATAAGTCGATTTAACGATCAGTTGTGGTAACAATCATTTCACTAATTGTAGCTCTGTCTATTTACAATTGCATTGGTAATTGGTCAATATCAGAATGGAATTAATTGAAATGCATTATTCGTATTTGATTAATGTTATGCTTTGTTTTTGTGCCCAGATTTGGTATAAAGGGAAGAATTGATCTTACTGTTGAAGTTGAAGTAAGAGCATATTACATTTTAATAAAAATATCATTATTTCAATTGGTTTAACTTTATAGTTTGCATCTATAGATTCATATATTGTAACTCCTATTGATTCTTATTGTAAATGTAAGTTTATAGAACAGTATTACTGATAAGAATAACAATGACAGCAAGAGACCATTTAAACAGATGCGAATAGGAAAAGTACAGTGCTTAGTTAGATTTCTTCCTCTACATATCACAAACTTATCTCACACTGTTTGTTTTAAGTCAATGTCCAATGTTTGATATCATGTTAATTCTTCTCATTTCACCAATTATAATAATTCACTACTGTAACAGTCTTCCTACCCCTGCACAGTATCTAATTATACATTTTTATAATCACGTAAATTCTTTTTAAAGACTGCTTTGAATCATCTGGTATTCGTATATAACACTATTTCTTGTTAGATTCTAGATAATGAAAGCAAACAGTGGACCAATGAGATTGTTCCGTTGGAGTTGAAAACTGGAAAATCTTCTTTCTCTAGTGAACACAAGGGGCAGGTCTGCTTTTAGTTGTTCTTGTCCAATCACATTGCTTTGAAGTCAAACATCTTTATATTATTACGATTGCAAACATTTATATGTAGCTTTCTCACTGATTTCCCTCTGCTAAATGGTTTCCTCTCTCAGTTGATGGTTTAGTTACTTGGGTGGAGCATGTGTGGTCTTTCCTGATACTAATCTTAATCTTAACGTCTATTTAACCTTTGACGGTTAAACAGACGTTAAACTTAATATTAAGATTAAACTTTCAGTGATGTACAACATGTTTTAAAAAAGACACACACTTCATTACTTTAAAAATAGTTCTTATAAAACATCAAACAAGATTGTTAGTATACATTGAACAATTGAGTTTTGATCTGTAGCCTTTAAGCAGTGAATATTAGACTCGATATTAGATAAGTTGGAGGACATTCCTACATTATAGACTGTAGCAATGTGTAAAGTCTTGCAAGTTATAATTGACTCTATATACTCAGCGCCAATATTCTTTGTCTGGTGTGTTGTTAGTTTGATGTGTAACAATAAAGAAATAAATAAAATTCATTTATTTGATACCAATTGTCACAAATGTAATGTTTTTTATATAAAGTACATGAAGACTTTTATGATTACAACCGAGTTACTTCGCCTCTTGTTACATGATAGTTATGTGATTTGTCCAGTAAACAAATATTATAACATTTTTACTTTAAATGTTATACTTGAATGCATTTTAAAGTATTTAAATTCAATGTATTACATTGAATTGCATTTGAACTGAATGCGTTACACAAGACCTACATGCTGTCCATGCAGGTTTGGCTGTATACCATGATGTGTGCTGACCGTAGAGGTGCAGTTAGAGGTGTAAAGAGAGCGTCAAGTAGAGATACATCTGTAGGGTTAGGGAATAGCATAGAGAAGGGAACTGGGAGAAGGATAGACGGCGATACAGAGAAAGATACAAATAGAAGGATACAGGAAGATGGAGAGACACTGGTAGACTCAGGAAAAGGAATACATAGAGGTGCCCAGAGAGGAACAACAAGAGATACAAAGAGAGAGATAAACACAGGTGTGGGTGTGCTTCTGTATCTAAAGGATCTGTCGATGAGTGTGCTGCCTTCAGAGCATGCACAGAAACGAGGTAGTCATTCTTTTGCTTTTAAATTTTTTTTAATTTGTAAATAGTATTAAAGATTTTTTTATCATGATATGATGTTAATAAGAATGCTTCTTTATCATTTACTTAATTTAACAAAGCTTTTAATAGATTAGTAGTTAACTTAAATTTATAGGTTAACTTTAATTTCTACATTATTCAAGGCCCCGTTAAAGAAGTCAAGGCCCGTTAGAGAAGTGGTTAGAGCGCTGGATTCGAAATCAATAGGTCCAGGTTCGAATGCCGGTTAACTCACCATTTTCTCTAACTTGTTGCACCCTTTAGTAGGGTGCTTAAATTGACAGCTACGTCTTCGATATCGTTAATACGGTAATCCAGACGTTAAACGTAACCTTAAACGTAACCTTATTATTAACTGAGACAATCATTAATTAATAAATGCATAACTTAGATTTTAAGGTTGGTAATGTAAAGTATAACTTATTTTGACAGGATTAATACAACTAAGGAATGAACTGGCCTATCATATCAGACAAAGTGAGTGCCTTGCCAGCAGCTCCTCTCACTCTGATTGGTCACTGGGTTTACTGCCTGAACCAATCAACAGTGAGCGTTCTTGCAAACAGTGTCCACAGCTGCTCAATTGTTCTCTTTATCAGAGGTAGCTGATTGTTCTGTCAACTAGTCAAATGTTTTATGTAATATAATATTAGTTGTCACTGTGTTAGTCAGTCCTGATAGACAGAGTGTATCATTTAGTGCTAATGTAATGTAATGATAACTTTATATCATTTAGTGCTAATGTATCATTTATTCTTTGTATCATTTAGTGCTAATGTATCATTTATTCTTGGTATCATTTAGTGCTTATGGATCATTTATTCTTTGTATCAGTTAGTGCTAATGTATCATTTATTCTTTGTATCATTTAGTGCTAATGTATCATTTATTCTTTGTATCATTTAGTCCTAATGTATCATTTATTCTTTGTATCATTTAGTGCTAATGTATCATTTATTCTTTGTATCTGTTAGTGCTAATGTCACATTAATGAACATAACTTTTATTTGTTGCTCAGTTTTCCTGAGTCGCCCAAGGTTGATGTAGACCACATAATGTCATCTCTGGTCCCTGCCACATTGTCTCATCTGTCTGACTCTCATCTTTCTTTCTTTCATCTCTGGGCGACCATGCTGCATATGGAGATGACTGCTGTTAGCAAGGGAGCCACGGGGCTGTGGTTGAAAACTGGCAAGCAAAGGTAGGTAGCTTCATCTTCTCTTCTCTTTTGATAGTTTCTAAAATTCTAGAAAATTATATATAAGTATTGTTTATAGTGGTACCCCTGACAAGACGGCTTCAAATTCATTAACCTGACAAAACAGCCCTGTCAATTCAATAATAACCCTAAACTCTAGCACTAACCCAACTTCAATTCTAACCGTAATTCTAAATGTAATCCCAAATCTAACCCTAAGAATTAGCAGTTGGGGCCGATTTGTTTGTTTTTGTTTTGACGAGTCACGGTTTTTAGTATATTATATATCATAACATGTAGACTTTTGAGTTAAAACATTTCTCGGTTGTTGCTTGTTTTTTAGAGAAATGGATGGCGAGTGTTTGAGTGGTCTTGTAATCATAAAGTCACTCTGTCGTCACATCAGCTCAGATTCATTTCAACAAGTCTTCAAACGTTCATCTGCAGGAAATGGGTAATTTAAGCCTAAAAATTATGGGTCATTTATCCTTATAATTATATTTCAGGAATGCTAAACTAAATGAGCCAAGCTTATATAGAGCTATTGTTCCTAAACTTTTTAACTTTTTAAAAAAAATGCTTAGTTTACAATGCAATTAGTTAATTTAAAAAAAAAATTAAACTTGTTTTTTTTATACGAGGCAAGCTTATATAAAGCTGATGTTTCTAAAGTTGTTATTTGTATTCGTGTATGGCTATTAACAAAGCAATGACTGATACCATTGAACAAGAGATGATGTACTATTCAAATATAATTTTGTCTCAGATACAATCGACGTCCTTTGAAAGACATTGGTCTGACAGTTGGTACATCATTGGTTGTCAGTGCAGAGAATAAGCCTTACATCTCTCTCACTACGGGTCTTATTACCCGAATAGACAACACAACCGTCACTCTAGTCACTGACAGGTCAGTTTGCAAGAAAAATTGACGTTTTTTGTCTCAAATGTAATACCATTTATTTAGCAATATTAAATATCTTACACCATGTGCAAGATGTATTCTAAGACATGACCATTTATAATAATCATCTGTAGGCAGTAATATGACAGTTTTGTGTACGCATCTTTAAAGAAATAAAATGATTAACTTATTACGATAATTTTGCGCTTTGAGTTTTTACGGGTGACATAAAAGATGAGTTTAATAAATACTCTGGTGATACAACTACTGTAACATTTCTGCTCACACATTTTACAATGTGTACTTTTGATTCATCTATGTTATGATTATTGCTCCATTAGGCTATAAATAGCAGTTTCTGTTAATTTTCCAAGTTATAAAGTTAATTATTATTTCTTTTATTTTTAATTTGAAATATTATTGATTTTAAGAAATTTTTTTTATAATTTTTCTACAGACTTTTTGTCTAAAGTTGACATTAGGTGTTACAGACGTTTGGTCAGTTGTCATTTGGCCTACCCTAGCCTTAGCTCTAACTCTAATACTAATCGTAACCTAACCCTAACTTTAATATCAAAGTTTTTAGGCCAAAAGTTGTCAACAACTTATTTTATTTATTCTGTACATTACAGAGACCTGTGTGCTTACAAGGATCACAATGAGACGATATATCGCCTTGATTACACGGACACTTATAACTCAGTGTCAACTAGCTTTAATAATCTCTCTCAACTCATGCTAAATCAGTCACGCTGGTTCTTAACATATCAATCTTTTTAGTCTTTTGCATACTCTACTGTACAGTGTATATATAAGTTTTTATTAGCCAGCAGTTATATATATATATAGTTTATAAAGGCTTTACTTAAATTAATTATGCTATATATAAGTTTTTAATTACGCTCACACAATACACACTGTATACTATTGAAATTGTAAAGTAAATTTACTGTTCTATATTATACTGGTTCTGCAGTATTTAAAAATGGTATAGTGTAACAAAAGAAATAAATATTAGCGTTTTTAGCATATTACAATGGCATATACAATTATTGACAATGATCAATTATTGGTGTTTATATGTCAATTGTTTGCAGTAATAAGTTGAGAGAGTTGATCATTGATAGAAGGCATCCAGAGTTTCAGCTTACTCTCTCTAAGACTAGCATTAACAAAGGTGAGAGATCTATTGTATAATGTATTGTATAGTGTCCTATGTATATTATATTGTGTATTGTTTACTGTATATTGTATTTAGTTGATTGATTAACGTTACAGTAGCACAGGCTTCAGAGTGACATGTATGCTGTGTGTGCATATAAATCAAGTGATAAGTGAACGCTTCTCTCATAACACAACGGAGCAGTCAATTATTTTATTTGGGAATGACGGGGGGGGGGGGGCAAAACACAATATATAATTTTAAGTATATATTAA
>JAQIXG010001198.1:0-23684 GCA_034700105.1 Oconnorella tubifera | reverse complement strand
ATAGTTAATTAGGAAAAATATTATATTAGGAAAATGTTAATATAATCAGTGCAAGCGAATTTTTATATGCAATACTTGTTTGAAGTATTGTTTAAACTTGTTTCTGTACTGTCATTAAATTTTCATGCGATCATTTTTTGTGATCAAAAATTAAAATAGCTATAGATTATAAGTAGGTTTTACTTTCATAAATATTAAAGTAAACTTTTTTTAACAAAAAATGAGATCGATTTTATTAAAGTTAAAATAGGGTGTGTATTTTAACTTTAATAATAACGACGACTTGTTTTTTATTCTTTAAGGATGAACGTAAACGTATAGAGGCACTGGGGGGTTGTGTTGTTTTTTATGGAGCCTGGAGAGTTAATGGCAGTCTGTCTGTATCAAGAGCCATAGGTGAGTTTATCTACTCGGTCTATCTAGCTACATAACGAGTCATTTTTTTCATTTTATTCAAATGTCAAGTCATTTTTCATTGTATTACAGATGCTTTTATCGTAATAACTGAACTTTTTATTCTTTCTATTAAATCTTTTTACTTTTTATTAATCCGTTTGAAGATTCAGTCATTTTTTTATTCAGTTTGAATACCAAGTCATTTTATGTTGAAAATTAATCACTTCATTTTTCTATGTGAACACAGAGTCATTCGTTAAATTTGACTAAATGCAACTACTTCTTCTTATAATACCTCAGCATTTTACAAGTTTAATTTATCATCATTGTGTATAGCGCTTCATACTTAATTTATTTATACTGGACTCGAATCTACTGCTTTTCTCTTTCGAATCCTCATTTTAACCGCTGCACTCATTCCATATACCTAGCTTTTTAATTTCCAAACTGTCATGTAGCAAGCATTTCTTATTCTCGATCGCTTTTCAGGCGATGTTTCGTACAAACCTTATATAAGCGGTGAACCAGACGTCTCTAGTTTTACTCGTGACCCCTCCGATGAATACCTGGTGCTTGCTTGCGACGGTCTGTGGGACACCCTGGATCCCCAGGATCTCGTTTCAGAGGTACATAGTTATTTAAGCGATAACAATAACGATAAGGAATCGGTCGCGCAGCATTTGGTCAAAATAGCGAAGCAAAAAGGGTCATCGGATAACATCACCGCTGTCGTAGTATTTTTAAGCGATAGTGTTTCGGAACCGAGAGTGATTGTGAGTGAGAGTGAAGTGAGTGTTCAGAATGATTGTATGGATGATGTTGTTGGTGGTAAAAGCGATTCGGGTGAAAAAAAAGAACGTGAGAAAGGGGATGGTTTGGTTGGGGGAAAAGATGGTGGGAATTGTTCGTTGGGAATTAATGATAGCGGGGGAAGAATTGTTACGAATGATATGTCAGTCGAAGATTTAGCTTCATTGAAACTAGAAGAAAGTTATGATCAAATAAAAGCAACTTCTGATAATGAAGATGTGAAATTAATTAGAGATGAATTTTACTCTGAAAAGGATCTTCCACGACAGATTTTCAATGAGAAAAAGTTTGACAAAATAAATGATAACGTTGCAAAATATATTAGCCATTGCGTTGCTTCTAAAGACGTTAGTCGTAGTCAAATAAATGACGATGTCGTAGTAAAATGTTCCGGGAATTTGGAAAGCGAGTCTGCGGATGCTTCCGGTGGCGCAATTAGCGCCACTGATAGCATTTCGGACATAGCGTCCGGTTTGCTGTCGGGAGACGAATTACGTCGTTTATCTCAAGATAGCAAACGGAACACGCTAGATAATTCCGATGACGTTAACGATGACGAATGGTTCGGTACTAGAGCCTATCAAACTACGGCCCCATCGCGACGTTATTCATCAGTAAGAGACGCCACTATTGGTTGTAACAGTCCGGCCTTGCGAATTCTATCCTATAACAGCCCAGATATAAGTCGCTGGAGTCCAACCAATAAAACGAGCTCTAATGTTCCGCCGAATCACGCTATTTGCTACACTAGCCCGGCATCCGTTCCTATTGAATACGATAGTCCTATATCGCACGCTATACGATTCAAAAGTCCTTCCTTAACCGCAATTGGCTACGAGTCGAGTCCGGCATCCAATCAGAAAACTTCCAGTCCCGCTAGATCTAAAAGCCAAGGTTCGGAATTATCTCTTTCTTCCGATAGTTCTCCTTACGTTGTTTCGCATCGGGTAAATAAACGTCCGAGGCATCAACAGGTGGCAGTTAAAGAAAATCTTGAACCCCACGGGGGAGTTAGTATAACTCCTCCTTGTAAAGGAGCTCGTAGCTCCGAATGCGAGGGAAAAGTCAGCGTTACTCCTCCGTTTAAAAGTGCCCCAAGTCCGGAGTTAGTTACGTCTGGCCAGCCTTGCAGCTTGATGGATAACAGACTTTTGGGGTCGTTTAGAGAGTCGCAGAGAAGTTTAAGTCAAACTAGCGGGCAACTTATGAGGGTGTTGGGCGGGGGAGTGTGGAAGGGGAGCGGGGGAATTCAGGGGGGGAGTGGGGGGAGGGCAGGGGGGAGGAATAGGTGGACGATAGCTGTGGAGGTTGAGGAGAAGGATGTGGAAATGTTCGGGGGAGGAATAACGTCGCATATTTCAACGGGTAATTTATCGTCAGCTAAGTGGTAGATGTTGAGATGATGGTACGATTAAAGGCAGCAATTGTGGAGTTTGGTGGCCAATAGAAATGTTGCGTGCAATAGAATGAACCACAACAAAATTGCATGAGAATTCATTGTGAAAATGACATGAAGTAAAGTAACTTTTTGAATGTGATTGGGTTATTAAGTGATTAGTGAACCCTTTAGGAGTGAAGTGTTCACTCGTCACTTAATTTCTGCA
This sequence comes from Oconnorella tubifera, assembly GCA_034700105.1. Classification (NCBI taxonomy): domain Eukaryota; kingdom Metazoa; phylum Annelida; class Clitellata; order Enchytraeida; family Enchytraeidae; genus Oconnorella; species Oconnorella tubifera. The sequence goes on along the minus strand of JAQIXG010001198.1, from coordinate 20,874 downwards.
ACCATGTGTGTATTTCTATCACAGCATGTTTAATGTTATTTTGGACTTGGTTGAGTGATGTTTGATGTTATATAATTGAATGATCTTATATCATTAAATAGTCCTTATTGTCCTGTGACAGTAAAAAATAATACTTTTGTCTTGATGTAACAAGCCAAGTAACAAACTATGTTACCCTTATTTTTATATTTGAATCTACACGGGTTTTTTTATATATTGATTTCATATATTATGGAATATACAGACTGTGTTTTGTATTGAATTATTATACGCTTGTAACTAGTGCTTATATATTGTGTCAGTTTTCTTCAATCTGTTATTATATACACTGAAATGTCAAGTAGATATATTTTCATATAATTGAATATCGTGTCAGTAAAGTATTTCTTAAATAGAACGTATACATGACAATTAGCTTATAAAGTTTTGTTAATTTTTTGCTTAATATTGTAATTTGCTATATGGATTATTCGAAGTAGTTTTTTTACATATATAGGACGATAAAAATATTATATTTGCAAGTTATTCGCAATATTAGTTAGTTTATAGTGTAACGAATTAATGATTAAATTATTATTGAATTGTTTTATTTGTAATTAATAAGTAGTTATGTAGTTATGTATACTCTAGAATTTAATGTAGAAGTCAATAAATTGTTTAGTTTTTATTCATTGTTTGTATATTGATATTTTTGATACTGTTGTCAGATATTTTAAAACGAGACAATTTAAGTTTTAAATTTAAGTTCCATCAATTTTTATGTGTAAATATTTGGCTATTGTAGTGTTTTGCATCTTCTGCGTGTAACTTTATTAAAAAAGCTTTGGGAATAAAAATCAAGCTGCGTACTCGCTTGCTTATTCATTCCCAGAGAAAAATGATTTACTACGCTGCGTTAAAAGTCTAGCGTTCACTCATCACTTCGTTTCTACACATACAGTTTACAATAGATCACTAAATGGTATTTTTGTGCTGAATTGACATTGAGCGATAATTCAATTCAATAATAGCTAGTTAAAAATTTGAATTAATTGTATTCAGATATTTACCATAATTTATAAGTTGATATAAAGCATTGTCCAGAGGTTTGATTATACGATAATAATATTATTCAAGTGTTTAAAAAAAAAGATCGAAAAAACTTGTATTAAGTTTTTTAAGTGTGTATTTAGTATATCTGTCATGTTTCTATAAACGGCATATTCATTATCGTTTTATTATATTGTAATCAGAAAAATATTGTTAAGTAAATATATATATTTTGTTAAAATTACGTAACTTAAATAATGGAATTAAATTTATATCCAAAGGATAGTAGATCTTGTTTTATTTAGTAATAAGTAAATAGTCAAGACTTTGTAGAGAAGTGGTTAGAGCGCTGGACTCGGATGCGACAAGTCCAGGTTCCAATCTCGGATAGCTCACTATTTTCTCTAACTTGTTGCACCCTTTAATAAGACGCTTAAATTGACAGCTGCGTCTGAGACATTGTTCATATAATATGGTAATCCAGACGTTAAACTTTATCTATAGAATGCTTTCAAAAATATAAAATTCCTGTGACTTTATGGGTTTATGTTCTTCAAATGAGAATTTTACTATCAAGATGTTACTACATAGAATATTTCAGTAGACACAACAAATTCATTTATTAAAATTATGTAAATTTATTAAAAACACAGTAGATACAATTAATAAACACGGCGTGTAAATTAATACAATTAGTTTACGCTGCGTAATTAATATTATGCCGTGATATTATTGCATAAAAATATAATAAAATCCAATTCAATACTGGATCAGTTTCTGCTTTGGCACATAGTACATTAAGAATTGTCATTTGCAATAGGAATGATAATAGCAATTAAAAAATAATGCAAATTAAAAAGACGAATGAACTACTACAATGAAAATATTATAATATTGCATCAAAAAATTGCATAATAAAATGAAAATAGAAGAATTAGTTAAACAGTATTCAAGCTCAATCCTTGGTATTCATGTCTATTACAACTTCCTTGCAATTGTGAAATTAAATATGACAGACGAATACATAAAAAATAATTTTAACTGAAATACCAAAAGATGAATTTAATCTAAATAACATCAGTAGATTACAAATCAATACAAAAAATCATACTTTTAATTATATAGATTTCAATTAATCATTATAAATTTAAAATATAACGACTTGGAATTACCGATAAAAATTACCATTACGAAAATCATCACTTTGTCCAATCATTCAACTGAAATTGACGTCGCATCAGCACAAAAAGGTTCGCTAAAACAAAACACACTGATCTCCAACATCAACATGATTGACACACCACCCACTGGGCTAAAGGGGCGCGATTTGTCAGAAATTAAGTCCCTAGGGGCGGGATTAGTTAGAAACTACACGTAGCTCCAAAGTCTTTATTTTAAAACCAAATATCAAGTTTTAAGGACTAAAAGCGCTTGGACTATTTATAGGACTATCAACGCAAGGACTTGTGCTGCGAACGTTTTCAAATTTCTTCTGCATTATCTTCATGAAAGCCTTAGATAACGGTTCGGATAAACTATCCTGACTTTTAAACTGAACGTTTGACCAGTTATCTATTTTGGCGGAATTTAAGGCAGGGGTACCACCTGGTGACCTGAACAGAAATACATTTAAAATACATTAATAAGTATAATTGTATTATAAATTGTGTCTGTGACCCGTCAAAAAATGGCCCTGACAAAATGTCTCCCAACTATTAATTTCTAGGGTTATGATACAGGTTAGGGTTGGACTTATGGTTAGGATTGGAGTTAGGGTTAGTTCTAGGGTCAAGTTTAGGGTTGATTAGAATTATCGTTATTAAATGAATTGATGGGACCATTTTGTCAGCTGTATATTAAATTTTGTTTCGTATTAATGTCGTAAATATATATTAGACTTGAAGCTCACCTAACAATTTGTGTTGAACGCAGACGTTTTAATGGATTAGTTGTACGCAATTCTTTTTGAATATCTTCCAGAGATATAGCGAATCTAAATCAACGATAAAAAACTTTACGTTAAATAGACATTTAATTATCATTTTTAATATGACTAAAATACTGTAAAAATGCGTTGAAAAAACAAACTAAATAAAGACTTACTGTTTTCCGTTAAGACATTTCGTATCAGCAGACGTCTATAACAATACATATACTCGGTTAATTTAATACTTAATGTCACATCAGCACAAAAGTGTTAGTTAACTATACAATTCTTAACTGTGAAGAAACCAAATAATGAGTTAGCGCTTGGCTCTTAACAGTAAATAAATTTTCTTCAAAGTGAGAAGTAAATTTGAACAAGTATAAAGATTCAGGAATGAAATTATATAATTAGAAATATCTAATTGAAGCTATTTTCAGTTTCAACAATTTAGACTATCTATTTATAAACAAAACTATCTATACTGCCTAGATCTCATCTATTGAATATAATAGTTACTGCAAACAAAGATAGAAAATAAAAGATACTTTTAATTTACAATAAATATCATTTAATTATTTATACCGGATTGTTCTTTTTCTTTCTCAATATTCTAACAACCGGCAATGCCATCACTGGTGGAGGGGGAGGGGGTGGAGGAGGAGGAGGGGCTACAAACGACACAGGAATGACGTTCATAACGCTACGAAGGCTCGGACGTTTCAGTATCGTTTCATCGTGACGCGCTGATCCGTCGTTTATGCATCTCCCGCAAGAGTTACTTGAAGAGCTACCGATGTAGTTTTCATTGTTATCATTATGATGTCGCTCTATTACACGTTTCGAACGTCGAATTTCTGTAATAGCGCGATTGAAAATTAGACGTAAATTTAAGAAAATGTTTGAATTACTTTTTTATATTCTATCAACGGAATTTTTATTTGAAATTACCTCAAACTGAAATTATCGTTATTTGAAATATAACAAATGCATTCAGAAAAATTATTATAATTAAACCGGGTTTAAATTAAAGAAATTAAATCATAATACAGTATAACTACAATTTTAAAATTATTCAATAACATAAAGATTAGTTTCATCAAGATAAGAATGATCAAATGATATTTTAGTAATAAAAATGATCTTTATTAGATCAAAACTCGTCGAATCGAATATAATAAATAAATATTTAATTGTTTAACAACAGATTCTAGTTACTATCAGAATAATATCAATCAACACAAGACAAAATACCCTGTGAATAGTTATGTACAACCATCATGCCACTGGTCATTTCTTCGAGTCTCTGATGACATTCCGTCTCACTGACAAGTGTCTCTTCATACTTAGGTCCACCCAGCCATGTGGACATTACTTTAGACTAGACACGCAGCAAATAAAACAACACTTCTGTATTTTACGTAATTATAATGGAAGTTTTCTAGCCTTCTAATGTATCTTACAATATGCATTGCTAAATACATTAGATACATTATGTATTTAACAATACGATATGTATGTATAATGTATTATATGCTGGTTTATAAAACAAAGTAAAGAAAAACACAATAAACAATGTTTCCACAGTAAACAGTTAAGATAACCATTCAGTTTGAAAGTATAATTTAAGCGTAGTATATAAATTAAGCTAATTGTTTAGACTATAATTCATAAATGATGTCAAAGACGTAGCTATAGCTTAATTTTTTTACTTTTTTAGATCCGTCGTATAAAACTTAATTATCAACTGATTGATAAAAATATGCACTAATTACAAAAACATCGTCAAATTATAAAATTATGAGAAAAATCAGCTAAATTACTTTAATGAAAGACATAACGCCGCTGTTTTCAACTTCCTCTAGTTTTCTTTTACGCATTAAACGTAAATAATCGCTTGAGTCTTCTTCGAGATGATCTATAAGAGCCTTCAAGAAATCACAAATTATTTTTGTATCTATTTAATATATCATTAATGACAATGTTTGTGCATTAAATTCATTTATTTCGATCATTGTAGAGCTTACAAAAGAGCATCATCAACTTACAGTACATAATATCATAATGCAAACAATAACACTTGTCAGATATAAACTATCGACTTCTTATAAGACAATTTCTTTCTATTTTTACTAAACAACTATATTTAATAGAAACATTTATAAGCTGTGCGTGAATAAACCAAATAATGGCCAAATACTCGGCATAATACAATGCATTACATAAGTTCCCATTGGGAATAACGGGGAAACCTTATTTCAATTTTTAAACGGGGAAATCTTACTTTAAACTTCAATTTGTTTATTCAAAAGGGGAAATAAAGATAAAATCCAATAAATTCACACCTTTAGTGCTTTTTCTGTTTCAGTAAATCCACTTTTTTCGAACTCATCTTCAGAAAGCAGACGACAGAAGGAAGACTGCATGGGGGAAGGGCACGATATGTACTCGTCGAGTTGCAGACCGGAAGTAGATGACAGATCCGGACTCGCCGAATCGTCCAGATAGGATTCTGACGCGGCCATGAATTAAATAATCACAAAATTCAAATAAATGTAGCTAAATTAAATAAATAAATTATGCAATTAAGTTTTATTGCATTGATGTATCTTTAATATTATTATATATTATATAATTCAGCATTTAAATGTTACGATTTAATATTTAAATATTAAATTAAAATACTATATATTTATTTTGTTTATTAAATTCAAGCGGGAAAAGAAATCCAGGTTAAGGGTTAAGTCTGACCCTTATTTTAACCCAAATAAATGTAATTTGCATATTGTTAAAGGGCGCAACAATATCATTTCAATATTTAATACATCGAACGCATTTGATGACAATATAAAAACTGCAGAATTACAATATTTTAAGTCTAAAAGTTTTCAAGCCTAATTTATTTTAAGACTTAAAATATACATTAACATTTTAAGTCTTATCAATTTTTGTTTAATGTCTCAATTTTTTAATCAAAGTTGAGTTATGCAATGAATTGTCGCTATTATGACCAACAACATAATGCAGAAATGATTTATATCTTTCCAATGCCCTTTTTAATTTCCTCAAACACCCGCGTTTAACAATAATTTTCATTCGTCTCGTGATATGATTTAAATTTATCGATGATTAGAAAACAATTAACATTTTTGCAGTCATTCTGATTCATACAAAAAACGAGACCCGTGACAATTAACGAGCCCGCAATTGTCTAGAATAACGCTACACAACATTACGCACGATTCTATACCGCATTACGCACGCTTAGTATTGCATCAGACGCGCACTGAGCGCTATAAATAGCTCCATGACGTCATTTTAAGCCAATGAAATGACGCCACGCGTTGGACCACCACGTAGAATATTGATCTCCCACACGCGAGCGAGTGCGCCGAGTAAAGCAACAGATGTCAGAGAACGCAATAAACGGCTACATTTGAACGAAAATGACGATAAACTGATGAAATTCGTTTCATATACGCGTAGAATAAATGAAATAGAAGTCAAACAGTATGTTTGTGCGGATAGATAGAATAGAATTTGAAAATAGAAGAGATAGAAATTCTAGTTGAAATATAAGTTTGTTAAAGAAATTTGTACTTGACGTATTAATATGTCTTTACTGCAACAGAGAACGATCTTCACGGGGGAGAGAGTCCCCGCTTCGATAGTGGTCGATGAGGGGAGACTGGCCGTGAGGAGGGTGAACGTCGAGGTGCTGTCGTTGGCGGACTCGGAGTCGGATAGCGATGACTCGGGGTCGCAGGGGGGGCTGGTGGGAGGGACGAGGAAGAGAAGGCGGTTGACTAATTTGACGCCTGAAGAGAAGATGATGAGAAGGTGGGTTGTTGTAGTTATTTGTGTGGATAATTGTATAATTAATTTAGAGAGAATTTATACTTCTGTATTGATATAAAGGTTACTATTATATTGCTAAAATATTGCTTTTGTTCTGTCATATTAAATTGATTTGGAATTTAGACAGAATGTGTGATGAAAAAAATGTATGAAATGTTTTAGTTGGCTTAATTTTTTGTGTTATTCACTTTATTACTTGAGATATAAGCAATATAAACAATATATACGATTTTATAAAAGTTAACAACAAAGAAAAAAAACAGTTCAAGCTAGAATTACTTTGAGTTTAAATTTTCCTTTAAATTTGAGCCTCCTTACAAATAACAAACATAAATACAAACAAGATTTTGATCAGTAAACTTAAAATAAATTCCATTTGTTTACAGGAAACTAAAAAACAGAGTTGCCGCCCAAACGGCCCGCGATCGCAAAAAGCAAAAAATGTCCGAACTCGAAGAAGCCCTCGCATCTATGGAAGCCGAAAATCGAAAACTCCAGATGGAAAATGATCGTCTCAAACGCAGCACTACCACTCTATCTCGAGAAAATACCCAACTAAAAGAACGCCTGCAGTGTCCCGTTCGCACGATCAAGAACGAAGAAGATGTAAAATCTGATGTTGTCATCACTGAAAAGTTGTTCGAGTCTGAGTCAGCCGTACTCTCGGGTCCTCAGCAGAAGGAGCTGGCTCGAACAATCCTTTCACTGATGACGACGCAGTATATCAATGTCGCGCTAATGATTATCAGGTGGGGGATGAACGATGTTTGCATTAGATAAAAATGTGTAAAAGATAAAGTGGTGCAAAAAATGCGAAAGATAATGTCATGTAAAAAAAGTATAAAGGTGGCATCAGGCCAAAGTGTGCAAAGATAACGCCGTACAAAATATGTGTGAAAGATGACGTCATGCAAAAAATGTGCAATTTAACAGTCTACCCTTTAGCTGTTCTTTCTTTGGTGCTATTCTTTTTCTATTGTTTTCTTCTATTCCTTCTAGTCTATTCTTTAATACTATTAATTTCTAGTAAACGGTTAATTTATTTTATTTTAATTTAACTCATTGAATATAAGAAATAATTGTACAGTTTATTTATGAACACGATTAAATTTATTTCATGAGATTTTCTGGTCTTTTATAATAATTAGAGTCATTGCAATGTTAGATTTAATTTATGGAATCTGATAAATGTGGTCTACGTATTTAAAGTTTTTTGCGAAACAAATGCATAACTGATATAATGAGCACACCTGATCGATTAGCAACTCATATTTTTATATAAGTAGCAAAACAGACAACATTTTCCGTCAATATCTTATCAATTATATTAAATATTTATTTTTCTGCTTTTATAATCTAAATTTCAATATTTCGCGCTTATGTTAATTTTAGTCTGATGCACTGTATGACTTTCTGGATGAATACCAAGAAAGCGTCTGCATCCAGTCCCCCGATCAAACCGGAATCCAGTTCTCCGCGGAGCAATCTCCATTCCATCCAGAGTCCACGCAATCCAGCACTTCCGCCCTGGTGGGGATCCCATCAGAAAAGCTGGAATCCTTCGATGGATTCGTAATATCCGATCATATGTATCATCGTCAGCTTAATGATTCTATCACCGAATCAATCAACCAATCAGAATGTGTAGCTGCGTTTGAACAGACAACCGATTCAACGTTTGAAAAGTCTTCTGTAAGTAACGACGTTACATTTGAAGAGGAACTGAATCTCTCTTCGTTTACAAATTCCGATCTGAAGCAGCTCAAAGAATGCCTCAATTTTGATTGGTTGATCGATAACGGTGTTATTTGCGAATCTGGCGACGCAATTGGTCAAAATGAGGTTGACCCGACCCGTTTAAATGAGATCGAAACGACGCGTTTCGACGATTCTATTCCAGTAAATCAATCAAACTCTTTGTTTTCTGATTCTTTTGAATCGATGGATGAAAATTTATCGATAGATAATCTTTTAGAAGATCTTGGACTTATAGCGTGTAATAAATACGAACAGACATCCACTGATGTAATAAATTTAATAGAGAATAACCAATCTTCATTTCCAGTTCTTGAATCTACGGACAGTAAATGTCTATCACCCGCAAGTTCATCAGGATACGATAGCGATATTAAGTCGATTAACGGCGACGATTATTTCACTTACGATAATCATTATAAATTGCCAAGCGACTTTGATAGCGAATTTAAGATATCGAGTAATGATAATCAGTTGGTAAATTTTGATGACGATAAGTTGATAAGCGACGAAGACCAGTTTGGTTTTGGCGACGGGGTGGGATTTGCGAATCTGTGCGAGGAACCTTTCTCTGAGCTGTTCCCGGCTTTGTATTAAATAATTGCCAAAGTTTATTAATTATTCGTTTGTAAGTAATAATTAAATTAGATGTAACTGTTACTTTGGATCCTAACTGGAATTGAATATTGTGTATACTTTGTCGTTGGTTGTTCGTAATTATTTTTAAGCTTTTAATCTATAGTTTGAGATATTGTAAATGATTTCATTGACGTTGTTTTATGTAGGGATCAATTTTAATTTCTACATATCTCACTGTGTATTAAGTTATAATTCTGGATGCAGATTATTTTAGGTATTTTCAAAAGTGTAAAATTGTATTGAGATGTTTTAAATCAAAATGTCGACTATATTTTTATAGTTTTGTTTATAATGTTTGTATCGAGATTTAATTCTTAGGAAATTAATTGCGAATTATTATAATGATGGTTAGACATTAGTGTAATATTCTTTTTGATGAAAATCCATTGGCATTATAAGTATATTTTGTATAGATTATGTTACCTTCATTTTATTATTAATATTATTTAAATTGAGATATATAATTGATATATTTAATATATATGTAATTAAATATTAATATGTTTAGTTGAAAGTGTTCATTTGAGATAACATTGTATTATATACACATTATAATCTAACGCATTATTTAATTTGTACATACTTATTGTTTGATTGATTTATTGGAATAAAGAGAGTTGAAACTGTGTTTGCTGTTTTAAATTATTTTCATTTTTAACTTAAAATCTTTTTTATTAAATAATTATTAGGAATTAGGATTTTAAAATTGACTAAATTCAGATTTAAAACCAGCTCTAATGAAACGTGATAAAATAAATTTACTATAATAATTTATCAAAAATTGATTTTAATATCATAGAATATGATTTAAAAGGAATAAAGATGTAATAGATAACAAATCTAAGCACTGTCTAGATTATGAGAACATTGAAACGAATTTATGTTTTTATTCCAGAAATTAAACCTATATACAATAAAGATTAAAAAATACTAAACTTAACCAAAATGTTTACAAAAATCATATCAATAAGATAAGAGTAACATTATAGGAGTAAATAATGAGATTAAATTCAGCAACAAACGAATAAAATAAAAATTAATAATGACTAAAGGCTAGTCTTGATATTAAGCAAAAAACTTAATTCAAATTTTAAGAGATAGAATTGTAAAGATTTATTTTCACGTAAGAGATATAAAAGTAAAGAGAACATTTTTAATTGCATCGAAAAACGAACTAGGGTTGAAAAAGGTGAACAAGTTGATACCATTTGTTGTCATATATAGGCCAAGTGTTGAATACCAAAAAATGTGATAAAATTATTATAATAGCAGACATACAGAATAATAGCAACGAGTCTAATAAACCAACTTGCGACAAATTATAATCTTTATAAATACAAATAAAACGGGTAGAAGTTTGAATAAAATATTAAATATTTTTCTCATATTGAAGAATGTATATGCGATTAAAAACTCATTTGCGAATCAAATCTTTATTACAATCCTATAATTTATAAAAAAAATAATCATTTACTTATTTGAGCAAAAGTCACACATACAGTTAACTTAATTGAACTTCAATCAGAAGATAAATATATAATATGTACAAAATCATTACATAATGCAGAAAGGACAACAAAGATCCGAAGACTTTATATATGCGAGAGAAATTTAATATCAGAAATGATAATAAAAGATTAAAGACAAAATCATCACAAAATTACGTTTTTAAACCATATTTAAAATTACGTTATAAGTTCATGCACTATTACATAATGTAACATAAAAATAATTGTAGTTCTAGTTACCAAGAAATTAAACATCTAAAGTCAACGCTGGTATAAATTCGTTTCTATCTCTAGCAACATGTGCACTTAGATAATGTTTTAATTTATTAGTTTTTGTTAGATTATAATAAGTTTAGATCTCATTTGTTAATAGGTCCTATTATTGCGATAGTTATAATTGGTTATAAAATTTAATATTCTTTACAGTATTGTCCCAAACAGATAGCTGAAAATGTACAAAAAACATCTAAGTAAAAGCACTGATGCTCTGTGACAGTCCATTTCTAACCATAAAAAGATTATAAAATAAGCCAGAATAAAATACCTACTTTTTGGCCACTATTATAATACCAATAGCCCACTATAATAGGTATTATAATGTATACCATATATATTTGGCCTGCATGAATTAAGTCAGATATAAAAACTGTCACAAAATTGGCTACCGAGATAAAACTCATAATGGTAAGCGTCATTATTTACGAACCTGATTTACCAGCTAATAGAACTAGTTGGCTACAGAATCAACAAAAGTCCAAACAACTTTTTACTAACACGATGTCGACAAAACGGCGACAGACTTGTAAAGAACTTTTAACACGACAACAATGATATGAATTTAGCGATTGAACTTCTTCCTATTTATCTGTCAGTCTATTCACAATCTCTTATGGATAGAACGCTTAACTAGGCGGTAGGCGTAGTTCCAGTTTTTTTAAAAATGAAACTGCGCTGCAGATGTGCGAAAATGTGAAAGTGCAAATAGTTTTAAAATTTGTTCATTAGGTAGCGTATGCATTTTCAGTAGATGTTGAAATAAGAAAATTTTATCTATCTAAACATTGTATGTCCGGGCTATCTATAATTCAACACAGCATTTCAATGATCAACAGATCACAAAATGTTAATAATTTTATTAGTTATTCATTATAATTGACATCGTTCTTACGGTCCATTTTGATGTAAAGCTTATTTTCATTTTCATAGTGAAGGAGCATTCAGTCATGTATTTAAATAGTAAATAACCTACGTATAGCTTAGAAAGGAACTTTGAATTAATTAGTTAATCTTTGAAAAAGCTTAAACAAACGGATTAATGTAAAATTTGTTTAATTACTTTGTCCTTATCGGTTTTTTCTATTCTTTAAACTAACAATGCAACAAGTACGCAATCCGCAATTGATGCAGAACCAAATTCATTAAATCAAATGACATCTCTGTTGGATATTGTTAAAAAGCTTAAAAGTCAGGCTCAACCCTTTTGAAGCAACACAAAAGTAATGTACACAATCAAATGTTAAGGTAGGGCTACTCTATTGATATTATCTTCCCATTGCGATAGCATTCCGGGATGCATTCAAGCCTTACAATACCATAAAGTATACAACATACTTAGGCATGTTTGTGTATATTATCGAAACATACAATATAGTTAAATTAAAGTAATTCTTATAACTAAATAGTTAATTTTCTTACTAATCATACAAGCATCTCTTGTAACAATATTTTACGTTTAAGTTAAACCGAGAATATTCAAAAATTGCAAAAATATTAAGCGAGATATTAAGTAAGTGTATAAATTAATAGGCTTAGCAAAAGTTATTATTACTCTGAATCAGTTTTTCGCAATGCGATTGTAACACATAGCATTTAAAATGAAGTCTCTGGATACAGTTTACTGCGTTAACACATTATGGTGTAATTTTAGCTTCATTCTCTGCATCTTTCTATGGGTATTCTCAGGTATAGATAATCTTCTTTTTTACTTCTGTGTTATATTGAAATACGCTTCAAATTAGTTAAATTTAAATAGTGGTTATATGGTTATAAACTTACATGGTTAAAATTACGCTTTTTTTACAGATATAATTCATTAAACTTAAATCAATTAAATACATAATAAGTATGATAAGAAAATTTGTTGATATGTATTTCAGATGGTGTATTTGTGTCAGCGGTTAAAGGTAGGCTACTTGTAATTCTTTTGTACATAAACTTACAGAACGAGAATCTTTCATTTGAACAAGATATGTAATCCATGAAAGTTAGGTCTAGTATATTCGATAACAAAACTTGTAACAATTTTTGTAATAATATGCAAATTATTTAGAAACTGTCTGTAAATATCTATTAATTGTTTCAGTGTAAAAACTATATATGAAAAAAATATATGAAAAATATGGCTTAGCATAATATATTATCGTAAAATTATCATAAGCTTATCAAATTCGCTTCTTGCTGTATTTCTAATATCTTTAAATAATTTTCAATAGACCTATTACGTGTATTTTGAAACCAATACTTAAATAATAAAGTAACATTTAACACATCAATAATGCGTTAATTATTTCTTTATAAACAGACATATGAAAATATATTTATACGCGGAGTATCGCAAACAATATATGAAAATCAACAAGAAACATCAAGAAAGAAATTTTTTAGACACGTGGAAGGGGATAAAAAAGCGAACAAGACAACAAGCCTTGAATATTGTTGAATTTTCTCAGACTCGCTTTGTCGATTAAAATTAAAACTCTACTTAACCTAAAGTTAAATTTGTTGCTAATATCACCATTAATAATACTCTAGGTCCTACTGACTGTAAAATAACGCAAGCCGGAAAAGAGTACTCCGGAACATTAAACGTAACAAACACCGGCGTTCCGTGCATAGACTGGACGTTAGGATTCCAGCGAGACAATTCTACGCTGTTCGATAACGGAAAGTATTTTCCGGAGGGTAGCGTCAGCGCTGCGGAAAATTACTGCAGGAATCCTGACGCGTCCGCATTCGGACCTTGGTGTTATACGGACCCGGCGGCGGACGGTAGCACGTCTGCTGATTGCGCGGTTGATTTTTGCGGTATGTATATAATGTAGTATGAAAAGTAGTATAATGTAGGATGTAATATAGTGTGTAAAACAGTATTTAATACTATGATGTAGTATGTGATATAGTATCTTATACAATACATAATCTATATTATGGTATTTATTATAGTATCTTATACAATATGTAATACAGCATATTTTTAGTTTGTAAGATACATTCATGCCTGTATTTTAGTCTATTATACATTAAAGAATTGAATATACTGTATATAGTATATTTTATGTTATCCTTAATTATTACAGTTCACACGATTTACAGTTTAAACTATAATATCTCTTATAAATTTTACATTATTTCGCATGAATGACATTAGTGACATTAATGATTATGAATGACATCGGTGTATTTGGGATAAAAGATAAATCATCATAAAATTACTTTATAAAATCATGTTGAAAATCACGTTATGCACTATTACATAATGTGATATAAAAATAATTGTATTATAAGAAATTAATCCTGAAGTCAACACGGGTACAAATTCGTTTTCTGAAAATAATATACTAATAAAAAATTGTAATGTAATTCATTCAAATTGATTGTAGTAGATCATATCTGCTAATATCTATTTAGAAAAATGACAATGAATACAGCTTAATAGAAATAGTATAAGATAAATCGCATTTTACCAAACTGTTACCTTTATCAAACTCTGCTGTAAATATTCAGTAAATAAAAATAATTACAAGTTTATATTATTATAGGACCCACTACGTGTAAAATGACGCCATCAGGTCACGAGTACGCCGGTACGGTGAACGTAACGAGTTCAGGACTCGCGTGTCTATCATGGAGTTTCGCGATAACCATTCACGATCTCTCTCCGTATGATAACGATAAGTACTTCCCTGATGGTAGCATTGAAGCTGCTGAGAATTACTGCAGGAGTCCGGACTCTGATATAACCGGACCTTGGTGTTTTATAAATCAAACGGGAAAAAGTTACTACGCGTATTGTTCTGTCGATTATTGCGGTAAGAAAATTTGATTTTTTAATTAAGATTGATAAAGGCCTAAGTGCCCGTTTTGACACGTAAGCCATATGTGCCAAAACGTGCCCGATATAGGGCCCGACATAGGGCCTACGTGCCCGTTTTAGTTATAAGTTCTTTACTTTATTCATATAGTATAGCCTATTATATTATTAGGTTTATTATATTTAGTACAGTATTATGGACTGTCTGTTTTTTCATGTTATGACAATAAAAAAAATTCATTAGATTTAATTGATTTGATATTTTATAATCATGTTAGTTTTTATTGTCCAGGTCCTACAACTTGCAAAATGACCGAATCCGGTCACGAATACGCCGGGACTCTGAGCGTCACTAAAACGAACGCCCCGTGCCTGCCCTGGGTAGAGGGCCTCACAACACACGATTATGTAAAATACCGTAGCGGTATGTACTTCCCAGATGGTACAGTGGTGGCCGCAGATAGTTATTGCAGGAATCCTGATTCTGTTAGTGTACCCTGGTGTTTTGTCAATAAAACAGCAGTGGGGATCTACAAGGAAGATTGTGATATTGATTTTTGTGGTGAGCTAAATGCAGTGAAATGAATGCGTCTGTTTTTTTACAAACTTTTAGATAAAATTATTTTGATGACAATTGTGCAAATAATTCTGTTCTTGAACTTTTATTGATATAAAAAAATTGAAATAGGCCCTATTATAGATGAGTTTTAATTTTTTGTTGCAAAAAACTTTTGTAATTGTCATTTTGATTTTATAGAATACTGTATATGCTTTTTTACAATTACAAAATTGTAACTTTTGTTATTTTGATTCTACTATTTTATTTGGTTTAAAGATTTAATTTTATGTGACTATTTTAGTATCTATTTTATGAAAAACAAACGTTGAATTTTGCTCACAATGTTTCAATCAAAAGTAACTTTCATAAATTCAACTATAGCCTGCAGTATACTTCTATTCTTTCGCATTAGGACCGACAACGTGTAAAACAACACAATCTGGCCACGAATATGCCGGTATTTTAAACGTTACAAAAAGCGGCTTTGACTGTCTACCGTGGGTGGAAAGTTTTCAAAATGACCCCACTAAGTATTACTACGACAGTGGGCTGTATTTTCCCGATGGGAGCGTGGCGGCCGCTGAGAACTACTGCAGGAGCCCTGACTCGGACAATAAGGGGCCCTGGTGCTATGTTAGTAAAACAGACAGCGCGGCTGAGTTTGATTATTGTGCTGTTGAAATGTGCGGTAAGCTGCGTTTTCTAACTGGATATATTTTTTATTCACTATGTATTTATATATTAGTTATTTAATGCATTATTTATTTAGTTATGACGGACCTCCCCCCCCCGGCCCTGTATTATTTAAATGTCAACAACAGTACTTAATTATTTTCAAATCTTTTTTTATACAAGTATATACAAGTACATAAAATTTTTTTATACAAGTAAATAAAAATTCGATTGACAGAAGTTAACAAATTAAAAAGTGTCTTGGGAAAGTGCCCGAAAAGTTATTTACAACGATAACAGTTTTGTCGTTGTAGTTATGCAATACCCAAGCATTACCTTATATTACAAATATGAGTTATTAGTTACTAGGCTTTCGCAGATTTGCAATATATGGTTTTTTCTGTAACAACTTGTAACAGAAAAATATTTATTTATCTATTTACTTTAACTGGCTATAATAAAAAATTCTGCACACTATTCTCTCTTAAAAAAGTATAATAATTTACCAGGACCTACAACTTGTAAGATAACGCCATCGGGTCACGAATACGCCGGTGCGTTAAGCGTTACGGAAAACGGCGTCAAATGTATTCCATGGGTGGAAGGCTTCAAAGAGGATAAGGATAACGTCACTTATCACTTCGACAGCGGACGCTACTTCCCCGAGGGGGTCGTTGTGAACGCGGAGAACTACTGCAGGAGCCCCGACTCGGACGTGAAGGGGCCCTGGTGCTATGTTAGTAAGGCGGATAATCCAGAAGGATTCGAATATTGCGCGATTGATTTCTGTGGTAGGTTAAGTGAAAATATGCCTCAAGTTAATTTAATTTAGAAAATATTTATTCTTAAATTCGTTTTGTTTATTGCTATTATTAGGCGTTCATGCGACTTGAAAACTTTTAGCAAATAATTCAGCAATTAGTTAGTTTATTTATTTTCAAACCAAATACAAGTAAAGAATATAGGATTAATTGTAAAAGGGTAAATAAATAGTTTGAGAGGCTACTAGATAAGCGAAACAATTACTATCGAGCTTAAAACATACATATATATCTATAGTGGATTTGGTTTTAATATATACGATTTACATATTAATGATGTTAAAATTAAAGCACAAATAAACAAATTATGGTATAATCTCAATCAAAAAAAGAAAGAATAATAAATGTAGTTTATAGTAAGCGAATTAAATGAATAAAGTTTAAAGTTAGTATTGTTTTATAGTAAAATATATGTTAGTTGATATTAATTATAGTAGATGATAATATTGTCGCTGTATACAGTAGTTGTTTATGCAACTGAAAACCGCGCGGCTGAAATGCATCACACTATTTTTGCAATTATAGATTGGCGAAATATTTGACTTTTTGTCCTTAACATCTTGAAATATATAATAAGTTGACAACAAATATCATTTATCTAATTTATCTAATCTAATATTTTATATTCTAACAGCTACTACTCTTGGAGAGCTATTAGCTGTCACATCTCCAATGTCATCATTCACTGAAGGTATACATGTCTGAGTTGAAATGATAGTCATAAAATATCATAATTTAAAAGTATTTAAAATATCAAAATATTTAATGTTTTTATATTTCAAATAGTATGCACAGTAATTATAATGTATTGTTAGCCATTTTTGAGCAACAAAGTTGCTCTGGGTGATAGGGTGAAATGGGTGATTTCGTAGATAAATTTACATTGAAATTTCCATATAGAGTGGTAAATGAATTGAATATAAATTTGGAACATACATTATAACATATTGTCAACACACCTTTGATATAAATTAAGTATTGACTTTGCTAATATGGAAAAGGATAAAATTGGTTTTATACTTTGAATATTGTATCATAGGTTCATCCATGTTGCAATCTCAAGGCAGTACAGCGATGCAATCAACAGAAGTAACAACTATGGAACAAACAGAAGTATCAACTATGGAGCAAACTGAAGTATCAACTATGGAACAAACAGAAGTATCAACTATGGAGCAAACTGAAGTATCAACTATGGAACCATCAGAAGTATCAACTATGGAACAAACAGAAGTCTCAACTATGGCGCAAACTGAAGTATCAACTATGGAACCAACAGAAGTATCAACTATGGAGCAAACTGAAGTATCAACTATGGAACAAACTGAAGTATCAACGATGGAACCAACAGAAGTATCAACTATGGAACAAACAGAAGTATCAACTATGGAGCAAACAGAAGTATCAACTATGGAACCAACTATGGAACAAACTGAAGTATCAACAATGCAACAAACAGAAGTATCAACTATGGAACCAACAGAAGTATCAACTATGGAACAAACTGAAGTATCAACTATGGAGCAAACTGAAGTATCAACTATGGAACCAACAGAAGTATCAACTATGGAGCAAACTGAAGTATCAACTATGGAACAAACTGAAGTATCAACGATGGAACCAACAGAAGTATCAACTATGGAACAAACAGAAGTATCAACTATGGAGCAAACAGAAGTATCAACTATGGAACCAACTATGGAACAAACTGAAGTATCAACAATGCAACAAACAGAAGTATCAACTATGGAACCAACAGAAGTATCAACTATGGAACAAACTGAAATATCAACTATGGAACCAACTATGGAACAAACTGAAGAAGTATCAACTATGGAACAAACAGAAGTATCAACTATGGAATCAACAGAAATATCAACTATGGAACAAACTGAAGTATCAACTATGGAACCAACTGAAGTATCAACTATAGAACAAACAGAAGTATCAACTATGGAATCAACTATGGAACAAACAGAAGTATCAACTATGGAACCAACTATGGAACAAACTGAAGTATCAACTATGGAACAAACAGAAGTATCAACTATGGAACAAACTGAAGCATCAACTATGGAACCAGCAGAAGTATCAACTATGGAACAAACTGAAGTATCAACTGTAGAACAAACAGAAGAATCAACTATGGAACCAACTATGGAACAAACTGAAGTATCAACTATAGAACAAACAGAAGTATCAACTATGGAACCAACTATAGAACAAACTGAAGTAGCAACTATGGAACAAACTGAAGTATCAACTATGGAACCAACAGAAGTATCAACTATGGAACAAACTGAAGTATCAACTATGGAACCAACTGAAGTATCAACTATAGAACAAACAGAAGTATCAACTATGGAACAAACTGAAGTATCAACTATGGAACAAACTGAAGTATCAACTATGGAACCAACTGAAGTATCAACTATAGAACAAACAGAAGTATCAACTATGGAATCAACTATGGAACAAACTGAAATCTCAACTATGGAACAAACAGAAGTCTCAACTATGGAAGCAACAGAAGTATCAACTATTAAACAAACTGAAGTATCAACTATGGAACAAACAGAGATATCAACTATGGAATCAACTATGGTACAAACAGAAGTATCAACTATGGAACAAACTGAAGTATCAAGTATGCAAGCATCAACTGCTAGTCCAACGGAATCAACCATGAAGCCAACATTTGGACCATCAACAACTGGTAATATTCTTATTATAAAACTATTTTCATTTGAAACACATGCACTAGTTAAGCATTAATCTCACAAAATAGTATAAGCAATATGTTTGTCATATTTACTTTGGTTTTCATACTATTAGAACTTTTAGAACTTTTATTTTCAATGTTACTTTTAATAACATTACTTTTTTTAAAAAAATAATGTTATAAAAAGTATTATAGAAAATATTAATGTTACAAAAATCAATACAGAAAAAATTCCATTAAATAAAAAGAATTGTAGATTTTTTCTATAATATTTTCATAACATTGAATTTTTTCTATACTGTATTGCTTGTTTATAACATTTTATTGCGTCTATCTTTAAAGAAAGCCCAGCAACTTCTGTATCTCTATCAGGACCGACTATTGGCTTAATCGCTGGCTTGGTTACAGCTGGAGTAGCTGTCATAATCTTCACTTGCTACTGTTTTTGTCGACGAAGAATAAATAGCAGTACTGATGTAAATGATAATGGGGAGCCCGCATCATTTGGGTTTAATTCAAACGGGGTTGCAACGCCGAATACTTTCAACGGAGGATTTAGCAATGGAGCGACGTTTTACGATGGGCAATTTCAACCAACGAGGGTAATTTAAACGCGATTTATTGTTGTATTTTATGATTTTCTGGAATGTTTAGAATGAGGGTGATGCTTTGAATGGTTTCTTTTATTGTTTTATTACAATGTAAAATGCAAAATTATGTAGAAAATCATTTAAAATATCAATAAGAAAATAAATCTTACTTAATTTATTAATATTAGGCCTATATTAATAATATAATAGTAAAATATATGATGTAAATTACAAGTATTGTAAATACACTATATGCCGCCTATTAATAATACTAACTTTTTCAGCATTATTTTCAAGCAAAACTCTTGTTGATTTTTTGTTAATGCAATAAAACGATTACAAGTTTTTAACATTAGATAATAAAGAACTTAATATATTTGCTTACATAATAATTGAAATTATATCACACGTTTTTTGTATGTATGTGTAGCTGACTATCAACCGATAATATGATCGACTATACATAAGAATATTGAGAGTCAGCATCGAAAGGGTTCTATTTGGATAAACACTTATGAGAATTAGTGATAGTTAATTAAAATACGAAACGAATTATAATAAGAATTATTTAACCGCGTGGTTGTTGCTTTAACTATATCATGAAAACATACTTTATTGTGAGAATTAAGTTAACTAAGCAGATAATGGAATAAAGTAATGCAACATAGCGGAATGGTTAACTATAGGCTATTTTAAACTGTGTTCAT
>JAQIXG010001197.1:0-23702 GCA_034700105.1 Oconnorella tubifera | reverse complement strand
GGATATTTTATTACAAATGACGTCCCTGTGACGTCAGTTTTAACTGGTATAGCTATTAACTGGTATAATTATAAAAATAGTTTGTATTAAAATTGAGTTTAAAATAATTTTAGTCACAATAAATTTTTTTTAAATATTGGTCTTTATTTTAATAGTTATTGTAGAGAGTCGTTTTTTTTCGTTCACAGTGTATATAATATATAATTAATATTGTAGTTAATATGTAATAATATATATATATATAATAATATATAACTAATACTGTAGTTAATATTTTAATGTTAACTACAATACTTTTCTATTCTAGTTCATATTGTAATATAGTATTTGAAGTAGGGTTAGGGTTAAGTTTAGAGTTAGGCATATTAAATAAACATGCGGGGTTATAGATTTTATCCGGATACTACATCTGGGGTCGTTTTGTCCGTGTATACCAAACCAATTCTCAAACTCAATTTCAGGTTACTACATGATGGTCAGCTCGGTAACCGGCCAACTAGGCGACAAGGTTACCCTCACCTCCCCCCTCACCACTTTCCCCTCCCCCACCCTTATCAACTTCCGGTTCAGCCTTTTAACCAACGGCTCTGACGTCAGTGTCGCTTTGGATGTATTCTTGTATACCTCTCTGAATGTGCTTGTCATGAATAAGACTGTAGCTGTTGCGAATGACACGAGGTTGATCGGGTGGGAGGGGACCTCGGTGTGCCTCCCAGAGGGGACCTACTACCTGGTCTTCGAGGCGACCCATGGGCAGCCCTACTTGACTAATGTGGTGTTGGATAGCATTCAAAAATCGACGGATTCTTGCATTATTACACCGGATCAGAATGTGGTGGTGCCTAAGGGTATGTTAGAGTTAAGTTGAGGGTTAATTGGCGAGTAAGGGAGAGAAAGAGGGTTAAGAATAGATAGGGATGGGGTGAGGTTTTAACACATTGCATCCTTTAGTAAGACGCTGAAATTAGTATCATACGTATGAGACGCTGAAATATATCATACATATTAGTTATATAATATGTATGATATATATGGTAATTAAGAAATTTTTTAAGTTAGACTTTACTTGCTGCACCCTTTAGTAAGACGTTGAAATTGGTGGATAGTGTCTGAGATATTGTTTGGTTGTATAATGCGGTAATAAATGAAGTTCAAATTGAACTTGCTGCACCCTTTAGTAAGGCGCTTAAATTCATGGCTACATCTGAGACATCGTTTAAATAATCCAGTATTTCACGACTTTTAAACTAAACTTCGGCACCCTTTAGTAAGTTAATCCTGAATTAATTTATTAAGCTGATTATCTTTTTTTTGCAGAAGTCGATTCCATAAACTGTACTTTCTCTCAGAATCTCTGCGGCTATACCTTCCACGGCACATCAGCCCAGTTCGAGTATACTTACTGGAATGAAGCTATAGGTGTCCTTGAAGGTTAGCAACTATCTACATCATCTATTTATCTATTACTCTCTCAAGATAACTATCTATACTATCTAATTATCTATTGTATTACTGTAGATATAATTATCTATTAACTATAATTGATATAACTATTGTCTCCTATATTGACCCCTATAATCTTCCACATATCAACCCCATTAATGTCTCATATTAACCCTGTAATATCCCATATATTAACCCCTATATTGTCCCGTATATTCTTTTCAGACGACAATTCTTGCAATATTTTACTCAACAATCAGAGAGGGTTCATCACATCTCCTGGTTTTGGTGATGATCAACATCCAAATGTTGGTAAGCCCTTCAACTGTACTTATACCATAAGGGCTCCTCTGGACAGTTTGGTTGTTCTCACCTTCATAGAGTTTGGACTCGTGGATACCAGTGATTGTAGTATCGAAAGATTTGAGGTTATTAATTTTATTTTTTTATATTTTGACCAGTTAAAAAAGCCCCGATAAAACTACCCCGATTGTTGATTCTTAGGGTCAGGGTTGTGATTAGGATTCGGAATAGGGTTGATGTTAATGCTAGGGTTAAGTTTAACGCCTGGATTAGCATATGTTGAAGAGGTAGCTGTCAATTTAAGGGATTTACTAAAGGGTGGAAAAAGTTAGAGAAATAGTGAACTATCCGGGTTAGTACTAAGTTTAGGGTTAGTCAGGGTTATGGTTAGGATTATCAAATGAATTAACAATTAATGAATTAAGTTTTGTCGCGTTATGTGGGCCTATTCGGGGCCGTTTTGTCGGGGTACCATATTTTTCATTATTATATATATATATGTTTTAGAATATTTATTTAACTCTAAAACAACTGAGAAATGAGATCGTTTTACCCTAGATGACGTCACAACAGAACTATTCTAGTAGCCCTAGGGCCGAGCCTGTCCTCTGCGGCTATCTGAGGCCCCCTAAAATGGCTCTGAGGGGGGTAGAATTCAAATTAAAATTTACTACAAAAAGTATGGATCCGTATACTTCGTTTAACATCCGATATTTCATAAGATATGCAAAAGATGCAGGTAGGCTGAAGTTAAATTTAACTTTAGTTTCTTTAACTTTAGTTAAGTTAAGTTTAGATATGTCAAATTAAAGTTATTAAAAAAGTCCAGGTTCGAATCTCGGATAGCTCAATATATTCACTAACTCGCTGCACTCTTTAGTAAGTCTCTTAAATTGACAGTTACGTCTGAGACATCTTTCATGTATTACGGTAATCCAGACATTAAACTTACCTTGCTTTACCCTTCATATAATACTATAACCCAGATTTAACCAGTAACTTAATGTTAAACTTAACCCTAACCGTAACTTTTCATCTTCAGACCTAGTCTTAGTCTCCAGCCTTCTATCCCAAACAAGCCTGGCTACCACCCAACTCAACTTCTTACAAACCGCCCTCCTTACCTCCCCCACTGTCCTTCTCCCCTCCACCACATGCCTCTCCCTCAATTTCTACTCCGTCGGGTCCTTCACCGTCCGTCTCGGCTACACCCTCAAAGACGGAACGTTCACGGAACGCGTTCTACACCGGAATGTAGCCGGAACGAACGTTTGGAACCATTTGGAACTGAATGTTGAGACGGAAAGTGAAGCTGTTGATAGCTTGTATGTTTTTGAGTTCGAGTCGATGAGTAATGTTACTGGGCTGACGACAGCAGTGAAAGAGATTAGGCTAGCTGATAGCAGCTGTGCTAGTGATCAAATGTATTTAGCAGCTGCAGGTAAGTGTATAATTGTATGTTGGTGTTGTTAGGTGTAGTTTATACGTCTATATTTGTATTTTACTTTAATACATTTACCTGTAAAAAAATGTAAATTATAATGACGATAATTTGATAATTTGTAGGGGATAGTTTTGATGTGGAGTGTGAACACTTTGTGACACCCTATTATTGTGGATACAGGGACATATCAGTTAGTGGAAACACCTGGATAGCAGAAAATGGTTAGATTATGAAATATTTTAATTAATAAATTAATTAATTAATCAACCAATCACTTAATCAGTAAGTACATTATTATCAACAAATTTATTATTTAATTAAAATAGAAACAACAAATCAACTAATTAATCAATCGATTATTAATACATCAATTAGAAGTTAGTTTCAATTATAAGACGTCCAACTCTATTTATATTTTCTAAACAGACACATCGATTAGGAGTGAGTTTACAAATGCAGGACCTGCCACTTCAGTTCTAACTTCTCCTTTTTTCACTCACTCAGCCAGTAGCTATAACGAAAACAAAACTTTATTCATCAACATGCAACTGACGTCACAGGATCTACAAATGAAGGCGTGGCTTACTGACGAGGGCGGGAACAACGTCAGGTGATTGACAGATTGATAATAACTCTCTTATATAATATATGTAATAAATTAGTTATAATAGAAAACATTCAATAAAGTTCCGTATATTTTATTTTCCTATTTTTTATTTATTATTAGCGAAGCAACATGTGGCAACATTAGTTGTTTTTGTTTGGCACTACCCCTGAAGCCAGATTTGAAAGCCAGACTCTATATTAGCGCCGAACAGTATTACTATTCAGCCAAACTCGACTATAGTTTGGCGCGAATTGAACGAATTGGGTTTACTAGTTGCACTGAAAGTATGTATATATGTATGTGTTTGTGTGTGTGTATGTATGTATGTATGTAATAACTTTATAATTTATAACATAAGCGTATTTAAGTTGCTTTTTCTGTAATATAAACTTATAATGTGTTAAAATAAAGGTATTTAAATTGTTTGTTTTCAGTAATATTGACTTATAATTCGTAAATTTCTATTTAGATATAGAGATACCAGTTTATATTAACTGTACATTTCAACAAAGCGATTGCGGATATTCATATTCTCAAAACTGGAAAATAATAAACTACAAGCTTGGAATCTATGGTATATTTTTGTATATCTTTATATATTATGGTATATCTTGATATATTAGTAAATTTTGGTAAATTTTAGTATATTTTCGTATATCTCGGTATATTTTCATGTATCTTGGTATATTCTGGTATATTTTGGTATATCTTAGTATATTTTGATATATGTTGGTATATTTTGTTAAATGTTGGTAGAGTGGTATAGTTGTATATGTATATATAGATATTTACTCTACACAAAACGGTATTTTAATATTTTCGTATATTGGTATAGATATTTATATATATATATATACGGTAAAGTATATGTAACATTTCGTAAATAACAATTTTCTATATTTCAGAACAAGTTTATGTAATATTTACATAATATATTTCATGTATTTATTACATGTATTTTGTGTTATTATTCCATATATTCAATTCATTTGAATCACATACATTCCACAAATTTATTCCACAGATTTCATGGAATTCAGCTTCCAAAACACTACTACCACGCCATTGGCTAATAACATTTCAAATATACTAACGACGCCAAAAATCGTCCAATCAAAAACGTCCCGCATGTCAACATACGTTGTTTTTCCCGCCGCGTCTATCCAATCAGAATTGAGCATTTATATAACGTCGTCGCTAGGCCAGCCTGATAGACTATTAATGACGTACTGGGGGGCCGAGTCAGATAGCGTAGCGGGCGTGGACTTGTGTCTGCCCGCGGGCGGCTATCACGTGACTTTTGTGGCTGTGGGGGCGGGGGCGGGGGTAGGGGTAGGGGTGGGGCCTGTGACGTTTGTAGAGAGAGAATGCAATGTGACTTGGATGGCTGTGAATTATGGTCTGATGTGAATCTAATTTAGGATGTCTGCCTGTCTGTCTGTCTGTTGATATTTCTACGCTAGTATATTTGCTTGTTTATCTGTCTGACTGTCTAGATTTATCCGTCTGCCAGTTTTTGTCTATCTATCTGTGTGTTTGATTGTATTTCTTTTCTGTTTGTCTATTTACATCTCTCTCTCTGTCTGTCTGTCTGTCTCTCTGTTTGTTCATGTAACTGTTTGTGTGTCTTATTGTCTTACTTTTTTCTGTCTTCCTGTCTACTGTTTATCCACCGTTTATTCACTCTTTACTTACCCTTTATTTGTTTATATAAACCAGACTCTGAGTGTATAGATAGAAGTATTTGTTTGAGTCACGTGATCAGCTACGTACCTCAAGTGTCCTGGCAGTACATAGCCGGACTACCCAGGGATATATACGGAGACGGTATGTTATATCTTGTATACGTATATTGTATGGTATATTTGTGTATATGTTGATGTTTTTGTGTATATTATATGTATACGCAAAATTTTCAAAGTGTTGTGTCACAACATTAGTTGTGTTGCAATGGTCCAGGTTCAAATCCCGGATAGATCGCTATTTCTCTAACTAGCTGCACCCTTTAGTAAGATGCTTAAATTGACAGCTACTTCTGAGACATCGTTTATATAACACTCTAATCCAGACGTCAAACTTAACCTTAACGTGTTTTTTTATGACATTTTTGTACATAATGATGTCACTTTTTCTCATGACAGATAACGTTTACATTCGCTATGACAGCAGCGGAGTGGTAGACCAATTAGACGCGCGTACAGAATCTGTCATTTATCTAAAAGGTCTTGCTGTCATAACAGTCAACTTGGTCATCGAGATACCAGCTTGTGGTTCATGTCAGAACCAGCAAATTTTTGTAAATTAGTACTTTTTTAAAACAATAAAAATGCTTTTTAATTTTGAACTTTTTTAAAAATTAATATTTAATTTTTTTTCTTTAATCCTAGAATAAATCCATTTTTATACATTTTCACCCCTTCCCCCCCCGCTCAACTCTCCAAATTACAAAATCTCTCCCCCCCCCAAAAAAAAACAACCCCCAATTTTACAGATCTATATGGGGGCCCCTTAATTAAATGTTAATATTCCTATTTTTCATCAGATTTGGACGTCATCCAAAGGCATTTCAACCCAGTCGACCAAAACTTTGACTTATTCATTTGACAGTTTCGGGGCACCCATCCCCGGTGTCACAAAGGTGTCAAATTTGGTGACAGATGACGGTGTGGTTATGGTGTCAATTAATGGTAGGGCGGCTGCAGCCATAAGCCGTCTGCTTTATACAATGACACCGGCTTTAAGCCAGGGTAGGTGGAATTGGTTTGGGTGTTTACGGGTGAAATATTTACGTGGCATATGTTATAGTACAATGTAACGTTTACGTGCCATAATTTTTACACCATATATCTATGCCGTAGTACAATGCTATACTTTCACATTTACGAGCCATATTTCACATTTACGCGCCATATTTTTATTTCATAGTGCTACGTCATCTTTCAATAGATCATAAAATTATGTCACGTTTCTGAGTCATTGTTCATTTTTAATATATAGCAATTCTAAGTTATATTTTTATCACATATATTTGTGATGCCATATATTTTTCAAATTTCTACCATTCTTTACGCCAGATTACATTTATATTCTTATGTCATGCTTCTACTGTACACATCTGTACATAATAAATATGTACACAATTACGATATATAATAATATTTTCATTTATGTAATATTTACTAGGTCATATATCTTTTTTATCTTTAGGCCTACTGTCTCAAAAAACGGAGCAAAATTTTCCTTGTCTAAAAAGTCTAATTCTTTTATTTATTTTTTATATCTTTTTTCTCACAGGCTACTCACTGCAGCTACGTCCAAACTGGGACACCGGCGACGTCACCAGCCTAGGCGAATGGTCGTCGCCCGTCTACAGGCTGAACGCTAGCGACCCAGCCGCTACAGCTGTTGTGACTAAGCTCTGCGTGAAGCTAGACGCTGTGCTGCCGGCTGTGTTTAGGGTGTATCTCGTCAGCCAATCAGATAATTCTTCGACTAAAACATTGCCCAATAGACAACTGGTATCAATTATTATGAAACTAGCTGATTATAATGTTTTTAATTATAAAAAAATTTAAAAAAATATTTATTTACATCTTTTTAAGTTTTTTACATTTTTTCACATTCTGTCAGCTGAATTTTTATTCTCAATGTGGGGGGGTGGGTGAAAAAATTACTTAACTTCCGGAATCAATTCCAAATTTGGGTTCCGGAAATGGTTGAGAATTTGGGTTCCGGAACTTGTTCTGAAATTGGGTTCTGAAAATCTATTCCGAATGTGGGTTCTGCCCGGTTCTGAATTTTGTTTTAGATTCTGGAAAAACTTTCCAACGTCTCGAATCTAGCTATTTCCGACTGGGAAAGGCTGGACACTTTACTGGAACTAGACGTGGGAGATCAGACTGTCGGACAATCGACCAGTTTTGCAATAGAAGCGCAAATAATCGTGCAACTGTCAAATAACGGCATCATCAATGACGTCATCGTTAAAACTGGGTCATGCTTTCCGGCGGGTGAACCGAGTAGGTTAATTAATTAGGTTAATTATAACTAATTCGGTCGGTTAAGTAGGTTAATTATGTAGATTAATTAATTAGGTTGATTAAATATGTTAATTAAGTAGATTAATTAAGTGGGTCAATTAAGTAGATCATGTAATTGGGTCAAAGTTTTGTTCCATAAGCATGGAATTTGCAGTGGCTTATGCTTATTTATGGCTTATCCTTATCTACGGCTTATGCGTTATCTCTAATCAATTTCTTTTACTTATGTTATCCATAGTATAAATTTTTAGTTCTAAATTTTTAGTCGAGGCTTTCATTTCAAAAAATAAAAATCCTCATTTATGAAATTATTAAATCCTATAGAATTATTTATTAATATTATACAATCATTAAATTTTTTTATATTTTATACTGGATATATTTAGTACGAGGCGTTATAAATGAGTCGTGTGATTTTGATAAGTTGAATCATTGCGGATATGTTGATGCTTCACAATCTATCACCGGTTCAGCGTGGTCCATTCTAACCCAAACCCCCCTCAATACAGGTACTGGACAATTATTTAACTGAATAAACTTTAAAATTCAAAAAATTGAATTTCTTCAAAAGATCTGTACTTTAAAAAATTGAAATTTTTCAAAAAGGTTTTTGCACTAAACTTTCAAGTTTTCAAAAAGTTTAAACTCTGATTTTATTAGTTTTCATTATCAAATAAACTAACCAAATTATATACTACAAATATATAAACTAACTAGCTTATAAACTAACTGGAATACTATATCGGAAATTGATATTTTTCCATAAATATACTATTTAAATAATAGGTATTAATAAATATATAAGATAAATATATAATATATAAGATCAATATATTATATAGATATAACTCTATAGATATTATCTAAATTGTATCAAAATGACTCTATTTTTTGTTTATTTATCTCTACCAGATGGTCTGCTGGAAAAAGATTGCGTCTACACCACCGATGCTATCTCCTACATTGGTACTATCAACACCACACTCTCTGGTAGATCCTGCCAGGCTTGGAACACCCAGTTCCCTCAGAAACACGTCTATACAGACATCACCGGGTTTGCCGATTCTAAATTTGTGCCGGGAGCTACCATGGTAAAGGTCAGCAACTATTGTAGGAACCCGACCATAGACCAGACGTACGATACCGCCGCCTGGTGTTATACGTCAGATCCTGACGTTAGGTGGGAGTACTGTGACGTACCGAAGTGCGAAAGTAAGTCGGAATATGTTAGTAGCGAGTAAAATGTTATTATAATGTAACATTTACAATATAAAATAAGTGTTTTTTGTTAAAATAACAATTTAATATTATATTGTCAACTTGATGAAATTGAAATATTGTGACGTTTTGAAGTGCGAAAGTAAGTAGGAAAATATTAGTAATGTAACATTTATGTGACTTGTTAGATATATGTTAGTAAATGTCATTAGTGTAACATTACATTAATATGTTAAATTAATAAATGTTCCTTTTGTTAAAATAACAATTTCATGTATATCATCATTTTAAAATATTGTATAGTTTTTGTTTCTAATTAACATTACAAATATATGAGTTTTTTTAATGCATCAGACTACATAAATTTAAACTGCATTAATAATTTACGAAATTTGTTTATAAATGCACTAGCTGAAAACATCTTTCTCGTTTAAAAACTAACCCATTACGTCATAAAACACGTTATACAATCTAACACTAACCCATTACGTCACAGATTACGTCTTACAAGCTACCGTCAGTCCAAACATCGACCGAGCCACCCTCTATTCACCCCCGTACGATATCAACACCACTGTCTGCCTCAACTTCCTGTACAACATCTCCTCTCAAAACATGGCCATTTTCATCGTCGCGTCTTCCGCTGCCTCTCCAAATTTCCAGTTTTTTAACCCAAACAAGTACATCAGCTACTTCGATCAGGACACAACATCCACGTGGAGCCAGGGGTCCGTTGAACTCAAGGACGGACTGAGGCAGATCCAGTTTACGGCCTATAAGGATACGGCGTCTGATAGTAGTGAGACTGTGACGTTTAATCAGATAGAGCTGTTTAGCGGGAGTTGCGGAGGAATAAACAGTAAACGATGTTTTTGTTTGTAGAGAATGTAAATTAAAAGGATAAACGATAAACAGGTGTTTTATAAATGAAGTAATGCAAACAATTAATTTCTCAAATTTGCTGCACCCTTTAGTAAGGCGCTTACATTGACAGCTACATCAGTGACATCATTACAATACAATAATCCAGATGTTAAACTCAACCCTAACCCTAATACGTTTTATAATATGATAATCCATGACGTTAACCTTAACGCTAACTTTAACGTGTTAAGTTTTATTTATTTAGCTACAGGGAGTACGCAAACAAATGTCCCAGATGGTCCCAAATACTTGGGACCAAGAAGAAACTATCTGGACTACATTCAACTGATTCTAAACGAAATAAGCGGTTTATAAAATGAATTATTTTATATGAAAATGAAAATGAATTATTCAGTTAATTTATCTATAAATTATAACGAAATTAATAGTAATTTATTATTAATTTATTTATAGTTTATTACTATTTATATTTTATTTATTTTTTCTAATTATGAAACTTATAAATTACGATATATTGCTATGAAGTATATATTATTTTGGTGTTATAATATCTCATGGATTACGACAGACAGACAGACAGACAAACAGACAGATAGACAGACAGAAACAATGAGACAGGCGAAGAGACAGACAAATCGAATGACAAGTTTATTAGATGTTAGATATTAAATAGTGTATTTAATGTAATTAAAATAAATATACTAAATATATAATTAATTTTTATATTTAATTAGATTTAACAATGGTGAACATAACAGAAACTTTGGGTCACACTCAGAATCAACTTATATACGAGTCTGTCTTATAATTAACTAATTACTAATTAATTAATTAATTAATAATTTCTTTAATTAATCCACATCCATATAACTCTACATCCCTACATTCCTACATACAATCTCACATCACTGCAATTTTTCATTCCTGCATCCCTTCATCCCTATATCCCTACATCCCTACATCCCTACATCCTTGCCCCCATACATTCCTCCCCTACATCCCTACCCTCATACATCACTGATTTGCTATGTTCCAGCTGTCAGTGGAACGGCCAGGAATGCCTGCCAGAGTACATCACCACTGACATCACTGATATGGGTCTATGCTACACATTCAACGGTGATGAATTCAATACGCTCATCACTGCTACACCAGGTAGAATTTAAAGGGTGCAGCAAGTTAAGTTTAACTAATCTGACAGATTTTCTCATTCAATTTGTATTTTGCATTGTTTTTATTGCACTCTGTGTATTTTATATTATTTTTCCGAATACATTAACCCGACAAACTGGTCCCATCAATTTATTTAATAACCCTAACCCTAATCAACTCTAAGCTTAACCCAAATCATAACTTTTAACTCTGATTCCATAACTATAATCTAAACCATAACCCAACCCAATAGTTGGGTTCATTTTGACGGGTCAACAACGTAAAGTTTGCGAAGAAAGTAAGATTTAGATTAAATTTAGTTAGTTTTACTTTCATTCTTATAGAGTTCATTTTTAATTTTGCACACCAGGCGCCGACCATGGTCTAAGATTGACCCTGAATATAGAACAATACGAAAACATAGTGGGACTGAGTGAAGATAACGGCGTTAAGGTAACAACTAACGTCACATCAACACGAATTCGTATCAATACTGAGATATTTTTGGGTATTTTATATGAAAATTAACGGAGTCTTTGATTTGATGATTTATTACATTACATTACATATTATTAATTATATTACATTACAAACTATTAATTACATTACATATAATTAATTACATTCGATTACATTACATTTTATTAATTATAATCCTTTTTATTACATATTATTTATTATATTACATTACGTTACATATTATTAATTATATTACATTACATATTACATATTACATTACCAACTATTAATTACATTGCTTTATACATTATTAATTACACTGCATCACTTGCAATGCATTTATACATCATTGCATTTGAATGATCCTACATTCATTTTTGATGCCAATGTTAGACAATTTATTTTTTATAGATTCATATTCACACTTCAAGCGATATAGCTCAGGTTTCGAACCTAGGCTTCGCGGCGCCGTCGGGTATGCATACACTCGCTGCGCTCAGTCTATCCACGGTCTGTACATAGTTTATTTACTTTTATTAATTCTTTTTATTTTGATTATTCATTTAGTTTAATTAGTACAATTACGCGTAGTTAGTATACACAACCGTTAAACAATTATTTTATAATTTATGTATAATTGCGTCTACTAACTATAATTATACTTTGTTTTTATATCGTACATTTCTTTACTTTATTTCTTTTAAATTTAATAGAACAATTTTTTTTCGTATGTTTTCTGTGCCCAGACTACCAGCCTGCCAGCCCCCTACGGGTCGTGTGCCTCTGTGCCCATAGACTACTATGCCGCTGATGCCACATACACGTCTACTAAATGCCAAATGCAATGCACGACTAAAGCGTTGGAAGATGCCTGCCATTGCAAAGAAGCCTACATGCCCGGTTATTTTTACATAATTTTTAATACGTATAAATGAATAAACCTCAATCAATCAATCATCAATCATCATCAATCAATTTATAATGTTTGAACGTTTCTCTACCTTTCTTATTTGCCATGCTTGTTCAAACTATTAACTTTCTCTATATACTATTTAAAATGTACTTGTAAGAACAAATATTTAATTTTTTTATCATTTCATTGATTTGACACGTAAAATTGAACTTTATAATAATAATATTATGCATAATAAACCTTTAAATATAATGTATTTATAATAAATATAAATTATTTAATATTGTATTAAAGATGAACTTTCAGAACTTGCTCCTGAAATTTTTGTGTACGTATATATACATGGTATATACAATATACGTATATGTTCTAAATATAGGTCCTGGGATTGTGTGCACATTGGAAGAAAAAATGAAATGTGTAGATGAACGAAACCAAATTGGTATGTGTTGAAAAGTTACTTACCTTAATTCTTAGGGTTAGGGTTAGAGTTATGGTTAAGTTTAACGTCTGGATTACCGCATTGTATTGATGACCTCTCAGATGTAACTGTCAATTTAAGCGTTTTACTAAAGGGTGCAACTAGTTAAAGAAATAGTGAGCTATCCGGAATTTGAACCTGGACCTATCGCGTCCGAGTCAAGCGCTCTACATTTTTTACAATTATAATTGTTTTTAGATTTATAATGTAGAATTTAATAGAATAATAGAATCTTAATTAAAAAAATATATATAAGTTTTTTTATTTCAGGCAGCAACATCAACACCACCGACTGCCTCTGCCCCGAC
Organism: Oconnorella tubifera; assembly: GCA_034700105.1. Taxonomy (NCBI): domain Eukaryota; kingdom Metazoa; phylum Annelida; class Clitellata; order Enchytraeida; family Enchytraeidae; genus Oconnorella; species Oconnorella tubifera. The sequence goes on along the minus strand of JAQIXG010001197.1, from coordinate 10,449 downwards.
GAATGTATCGTCCCCTCCTACTCTCCCGCCCTCTCCCTCTCTCAACTATCCGAACGCAGTATCAGCGGCCTCTCATCCAACATCACTGATATCCCGAACCGGTACATCCACGCTCTGGAGGTGATGAATCGAGTGGATGATGACACTTTTTCAACCACTATAACCCTACTTCAATCCATAAACACCGCTCATTCTATGTTGAGAGAAAGCATCCGGTTGGATGTAGTCCAACCAGCTACATCCATCACAAATAGGGTGCTCCAGGCACTCCAGAGCATCTCCCAAATGGCGCAAAACGATCTCCAAGTTGGGGGGAACAATTTCTTGAATAAGTACAAAAACTGCTACAGTCAAGCTGATGATGATATGATTAATAGTTTGATTTCCCAGATGGTAGTCTGCACGCAGCAGTTTTCGGCTGTACGTAATATAATAGATTACTATCAACTATTATCGGACGTTTATTTTGAATATATGGATGATACAGTGACGCAGATCGATTTGTTGATTACGCAGTATGAGATTATAATCCCTCTTATTAATAGTTCTTTGAATGATGCGTGTCCCCCTAACCCCGCCACTTATCTTTGCCAGTCGGTAAAATCCGAAGGTTTTTCGGATTTACTCGCGAATATATCGCGCGATTTAAAATGTCTCAATCCGAATACTACATCCTGCGGTAAATCCCAAATAACCGGGAATCAAACCACAACACCCATGGTTACAAGTAGTACTACTTTACCGCTTAGCTCAACGAATGTAATAACTCAAAATCGATTACTTTTAGCGCAGGATATAATAGCGAATCTCTCAATCTGCCTCATGACCTACAAAAACTTCGAGAACGAATTCAACGATTTCCTCCAAAACCTAAATCTTGGGATATCCCAGTCTTCCGCAGATAGCGGAACCAGCAGTGCCCTAAACACCCTGGAACAAGATTCCAACGACCTCCAGACGTACCTGGAAAAATTCCAGCGAAATGAAAAATCCACCCCGGATCAGAAAAACCCTGCCGCTATGCTGGAACTCGCAGCGGAATACACCGGAAGTTCAGTATCCACCGCGTTGTTAAATATCGACAGCGCGTTAGCTATTGTGGATCAATCCGCGGTTACTGGATTGCAGAATTTAATTTCCGCACAGGAAGTGGCAGTGGAACAAGCTTATAGCACGATGATGGATAAGCTGGCAAAGTTCCAGGGGATAATTCCGGGGGATTTGTCCATCGAGGGGTTCGCACGAAGTTTTATGATTTGGAGGAAACCGGCGGCTAGAATACAGAGCCAAGAGGTTGGGGGTTTTAGTTTTGTTTTTAACTTGATGATAATATTATTTTTTAAAGCATTCTTTATACTGTTTTTTGTTCACTATGAAAATTGTATGTTTATAATGTGTTCTATATTAGAACAATATTACTGTTCAATAAAAAATAAAGATATTTAAAAAATATAAAAAATGAATTTGTTTCTGCTGTTATTTTCTAGAAATTAATTACTGTAGTATGACATCATAAACCCTTAAATTTTGACCAAGTTTTATCTCTTTCTCACTAACAAATCTCCCTCTCTCCCCTAAGGAATTTCTTTCTCTTTCTGCTTCACACATTTCTCTCTCCCTCCCTTACTAATCTTTCTTCCTCCTTCCCTAACCCCCTTCCCTTCTCCCTATCCCCCTCCCCATTCCCCTAACTCTCCCCTTCTCTCCCCTAGTCGATCGCCTACGCCCTTTCCTCTGACGAGACCTGGCAGGTCTGGCCCCTCGAGACCTCCATCGCGAACTTCACGGTCGAGACGTCGGACCGCCTCATAGGTATCTTTGTCGAGAGCTTTTGCAGCGTGCTGAAGCAGACCCTCGTGGACCTGCAGACCGCCCAGCGGGCCCTCCAGCAGGCCATCGTTAGCAATGTGACCGACATTCAGAATATACTGACAGCTTATAACACGTCGACTGCTATAAATGAAGCTTTTACGGGGTAGGGGGTGTTTTTTATTGTGGGGGGGTTTATTGTGGGGGGTGGTTTTTGTGGAGGGCGTTGTTTTCTATTGTAGGTGGGGGTTGTTTATTTAAGGGTTTGATATCGGGTGGGAGGGTGGGGCATTTGGTACTGGGAGGGTGGAGGAGGGGGGAAGGGTGGGGTATTTATCCCACCCTTGATTTTTGTAAGTTATTTTTTACAGGCATTGGAGTCAATTTGATGTATTTTGTCTCCCCCCCCCCCCCGACTGCACAAGGATTCATTATTAATTAACTCCACCCCCTTATAAAATACCGCAAGGGTTTCACTATTAGCTAACTCCACCCACATATAAAACTGAATATATTTTTTGCGCAGGACTAATTTTCTAAAGGTGGACATTTATTTCGGTAAAATAATGTTCGAACAAGTCAACCAGGTGGCCGCTTATGACGTGGCAACTTTCTTCAGTAAGTTACTGCAAAATTTCTTATTAATTTGCATAATTTTAGCGATTTAATATCTCATTTATGCAATTAATTAACTAGTTAATTAAGTAAATTTGTATGACTTTTATTTTCTAAAATCCACTATTTCTATCAGTCTTTGTCTGTCTGTCTGTCTCCCTCTGTCTATCTCTCCATATCTCTCTGTCTGTCCGTCTCTCTGTTTATCTCTCTGTGTTGTCTGTGTTTCTGTCTCTCTGTCCATCTCTCTATGTCTATCGCTATGTCTACCTCTATATCTCGGTATCTCTCTGTGTATATCGCTATCTGTCTGTCTGTTTCTTTATCTCTGTCTGTCTGTCTGTCTCTCTCTCTCTCTCTAGGTGAACTTGGCGGATACCTAGGCCTGTTTCTAGGAGGCTCTGCCATCTCTGTTTTTGAAATCCTCGATCTAATCATCTACAACTTTTTCCTTAAAATGTCACAAAAAAGAGCTATGGCTTCTAGAAAAAATGCAGCCAATCCGGCAGCTTAATCCATCAACCAGGTGTTTTATTCAATACAGCATTGCGCCGTGTGTCTGTACACTGTTTATAGATATATATTATGCTTGATTTAGATAAACTATAGTTATTTTAATCAAGTTTACTAGTTTATAACTAGTTTAAAAATAAGCTAGTTATTTCAATCAAACATATATTTATAGTAGTATAAATTTTAATATACTTATATTTATTTTAATAAACGTATAACTGTGATTAATTTTGTGCATATTTTAAAATGTTACGAAAAAAATACTGCAGTGATTTGTGATTGAAATAGCTTGTTATCTGAATTGTAATTTTTTGGATGTAATTCGAGATTTTTATTTTGCGTTTAATTATGAACTTCACTAATAGTCTAACACACTTATGCTCTAATACACTTGTATTCTAATACACTCGTGTTCTAATACACTCGTGTTCTAATACACTCGTGTTCTAATACACTCGTGTTCTAATACACTCGTGTTCTAATGTTCTAGAACAGTTACTCGTGTTCTAGAATCTAGAACGCTTATGTTCTATATACTTATATTATACATTCACTTATGTTCTAATTATACTTATGTTCTAATACAATTAAGTTCTGAAGCACTTAACAATATGTTCTAATGCACTTATGTTCTAATTATACTTATTTGTTCATGTACATTGGTTCTAATATTCTAATATACTCATGTTCTAATGCATGTATTACACTTATGTTCTAATAATGTATGTTCTAAATACACTTATGTTCTAATACACTATCTGACTACCTTATTTAGTCATTCAGAGATTTTAATTTTTATAAGTAAAAAAAATGTGTAATGATTTGAGTTTTCACCAATAAAAACTTATAAAAAACATCTGCTGGACTTCTAAAATAATGGCTAAAAATTAGTGGGGGGGGGGGCTTTATCACCCCTTTTCCTTCTAGAGGGGACTATTTCCCCCCCTCTGTTTATCTATTTATTAAATAAAGTTCACCCCCCCTGATAAAAATTAATATTTGTGTCAACCTAACTTGAAATTTATAACACAAGTCGGATATCAGTGAATTTTTTCTCTAATTTGAGATCAAAATTGTGGCGACAATATATATATATATATTATATAGATCTAATAATTCTATATACATATAATATTAAGACTAGATTAAAAATAATAATAATATTAATAGACATGTAATAATAATGACTAGATTAGACGTATAAGTTTGGACGTACATGCAACTAACATAGAAATATATATAGATATATATATATATATCGAGGTACCCCGACAAAACGGCCCCGAATACATTAACCCGACAAAACGGCCCCATCAATTCATTAAATAACCATAACCCTAACTAACCCAACTCTTAACCCTAACTTTAGTTCTAACCCTAACCCAAATCCCATCCTAATTCAAAACCTGAAAATTACAAGTCTGGGCTGATTTGTCGGGGCCGTTTTGACCGGTCACTATATATAGCAACTACATATGACATACAGGATACATAAGTATTATATATATGAATACACACTATACAGTATTTATTCAATTTTGAATAAATTTTTTGACAAAAATTCGTAAAATTGACACGTAAAAAATTGACAATAATTATAATAAAAAGAATCATTCATTCCTTTCATCGCAAAAATATGACCCCCCCCCTCCCCCCATTGTCCCACTTAAAAATATTGCTGTGTCATTGAGTAATAATAATTCATAATTATAATAATTATTAATGACATGCAGTAAAATACACGATATGTTTCAAATCGATTATAAAACCAGTCGCAACAAACATTGCATTTAGATAAGATTTACAAGTTAAGTTTAAGGTTAGAAGCGTGTTAGATTAAATTATATTCATTTTCAAAATTAGTACAAAACTTAAAATTGAAAATTATAATTAATTCATTTTTCGTATAATTGATAATCGGTTATTTATAAGTCGTTTTTCATTGAATACTTTAATTTATAAACTGCCATGACAAGAGTATAATTTATAGTTTATAGTTATATTATAGTTTAATAAATAAATAAATAAAATGATACAAAATAATATAAATTTGAATCATAAAGAAAATAAAAAGTCACTGAAAATACTGTCTTTGTATAAATATACGTACAGTCAAAAAAAATTGACTGAATACATTTAATACGAATACATTTAAATACATAAGTATTAAAATACATAAAAGAATATCTAGGAATGGATACGTATAAACGACGGTTTATTTATAAACAACAACGATATAAAACTAAACGATTAAATGAGATCAACTGTTTAACGTACATCAGCACAAAATGCGTGTCTATTCAGTGACGAGTATAATTTGTTTAACGTCACATCAGCTCAAATGTGTCTATTCAGCAATGATCATAATTAAACGAGATCAATTGTTTAACGTCACATCAGCACAAATGTTTCTATTCAGCCATGATTATATAAAGTCAATATTCAATCACAAAAAGAATCTGTTCGCTCATCACTCAGTCAGTTGAAACCAAGTGATGAATGAACGCAAATGAATATCTACACTCCAACATTAAATACTATCTAAAGTGATTTTCAAATGAAAACGAGTGAAAACAACAAATAAAAGCCATAAACGACATAACGATAAACGGTATAACTATAAACAATATAATGACAAACAATATAACGATAAATGATGCAACTAAAAACAATATAACGCGTCTAAGTGTTTCCACAACGTTTATTGCTAAAAGATTACCGAATTAGCGGCCAGTTTCGCAAACTCCATTTACTAAACCTAGTTTTAAACTAGTTTTAAACTAGTTTTAGTTTAAAGCGAATTTTAGTTTGGATTAAAAAACGCAAAACGCAAAACACAACCGCGTTATTTCATTGGCTCATTAAATATTTCAACCAATACTGCGCCAGTAAAACGCACCGGTCTCGAGTTATTTAACCCGATATTAAACAAAATAAATAAATAATATTATTAATAGTTAATAATTTTAATAATTAATAAAATAGTTTTAATCACCTTCATCAATAAATCAAGATTATAATCTTAGAAAGTGCTGACGTGACATTAAAATTCGTGAAATCAGCAATTAAGCAGATTTACTTTACAAAAAATAACATCGATACCAGATAATTTAAGAAGCATTAACAACTTATTAACCCTAACCCTAACATTAACCCAGTCACAAAGTTCAACTTAGAACATTATTGAGATCAATATTCGGACCAATATCAAGATTAATGAAAATATAAAAGTCAAAATAATTATCAGAAATAATACATCTGTAAATAAAGTAAAATAAACATTGAAAATTGTTAGTTAAATAGAGTGGAACAATTACTGACTAATCATAACCCAAAGTCTAACCCTAATCACAACCCTAGATGCAGCACTAATCATAACACAAAGTCTAACCCTAATCATTACTCAAAGTGCAAGTCTACCATAAGTCAAACAATATCAATTAGCAGTAGGGGGTTGATTTGTCTGGGCCATGTTGATGGGTCCCCTCCCATCCATTCACACAACCACCCACCCATCCAACAAATCCATCCAGCTACCCAACTAAACACCCACCAATCAATCCATCCAAGCCTATCCATCCATCCACCCACCCACTCAACCACCCACCAATCAATCCATCCACCCACCCACCCATCCATTGAATTCTTCATTTCATCCAAATCTTACATTGCCAAAACTTTTAAACATCATCTCTCTCTCTCCCTCTCCCCCCTTCCCCTCTTCTCCCCCTTACCCCTGCCCTTCCTCCCCTCTCCTCCATTCCCTCCTACCCCTCTACGTCCCTCCCTCCCTTCTTAGAGAAAGCGCTGAGCAGCTCTATAGGGAGGGGAAATATAATCGTCGAGTTTTTTTCAGCAGCTATCGTGTTTAGCGTTTGCAGATAGCGCAGTTGTAGCGCGCTTGGAGACTGAATGAGCACGTCAGCGGCGTTCTTTAGCGCTACAGACGCCTTCTGCTCTCCCTCAGCCGCTATAACCTACAGTACAATGCAGTACTTTTTTGTACTTACTTACCTATACTTATTAGCACTGACTGATGTGTACTACTATCTGGTACTTTTCTAGCACTTAGTTGTACTTGCTAACTTATGCCTACTTGTGTTTATATGTACTTTTATGTACTTAATTGTACTTGGTAACTTATACTTAAAATAATTAATTAATTACTATAATAGCAATTTAAGTGAAACTTAGTAAAGATAGAAATAAAAAAATGAGCAGCCCCCCCTTACCTTGGCCTTAGCCTCCCTTGTGGCCTCGGCCTCAGCGGCCATGGCCCTCTGCATCTGGGCCGGCAGTCGAACGTCCTTCCTGAAGGTCAAACAAAAAAATATTTGATAGTCTCTGACACAATCATTTATATTCAATAATATCATCTATATAATATCATCCCAAATATCATCTATATTATCATCTAAAATATCATCTATATAATATCATCTAAAATATCATCTATAAAATCATCTAAAATATCATCTATAATATCATCTAAAATATCATCTAAAATATCATCTAAAATATCATTTATAATATCATCTAAAATATTATCTAAAATATCATCTATATAATATCATCTATAATATCATCTAAAATATCATCTATATTATCATCTAAAATATCATCTATATAATATCATCTAAAATATCATCTATAATATCATCTAAAATATCATCTATAATATCATCTATAATATCATCTATAATATCATCTAAAATATCATCTATAATATCCTCTATAATATCATCTAAAATATCATCTAAAATATCATCTATAATATCCTCTATAATATCATCTATAATATCATCTAAAATATCATCTAAAATATCATCTAAAACATCATCTATAATATCCTCTATAATATCATCTATAATATCATCTAAAATATCATCTAAAATATCATCTATAATATCACCTATAATATCATCTATAATATCATCTATATAATATCTTTTATATATCAGTATATATCAGTTCCACTTACATTTCCACACGTTCCACCTGCACACCCCAGTGTTCCGTGGCATCGTCCAAGTTTGTCTAGAAGAAAATCATATTCAAATTACAAACAATAAAATTAACAATAAAAAACAATGAAATAATAAACAACAAAATAACAATCTTCATAATATGACTAATTAAGCGCAGAATTAAGTAGTAATCACAAACAATAAAATTAACAACAAAAGAGCAAAAAAACAAACGCGCGCCACCTGCATGATATGACTGATAGCGTCTCTGTCTGATAATATCTCGCTCAGTGTCTTCGTACCGAGTACATTACGTAGCGTCGTTTGAGCGAGCAAGCGCGTCGACAAGTTAACGTCTTCAACATTCGTCACCGATATCGTTGGACTTGAAATACGATAGTAGACGACAGCGTCTACTGCGACAGTCACTGAGTCACGGGATAGGACCTGGAATATGTAAGTAAGTATGTAAGTGAGTGAGTGAGTAAAGTAAGCAAGTCAGTAAGTATGTGTGTATGTATGTATGTATGTATGCATATATGGATGTATGCATGTATATATGTATATATATATATATGAATGTATGTATAGAATTATGTCTGTATGTATGAATGTATCTATATATATATATATATGTATATATATATATATATATGTATATCATCTATATATGTATGCATGTACAATGTATATACGTATGTACGTATATACAAAACTAACCTCCTGGGGGGGTACATTATACGACACAGTCCTTAGATCTACCTTACGATAATTATCAGTACACGGCATTACAAAGAACAAACCTATAAAGAACAACGTAAAAAATAATCAATCAGATTATTACTCTCTGAATAAAGATACCAATTATTCGTCAAGGCTCATTAGAGAAGTGGTTTAAGCTCTGGATTCAAAATCGATAGATCCGGGTTCAAATCGCGGAGAGCTCGCTATTTCTCTAACTAGCTGCACCCTTTAGTAAGACGCTTAAATTAACAGGTCTGAGATTTTATTAAAAAAACTTTAAAAAAAAATCAAAAGAAATACAATTACAAAATGCTATATTTCTAAAATGCGGTTAAATCTCACCCGGCCCCTTTGCCCCACCCAATAGGAGGCGTCCAAGACGAAATATAACGGCGCGTTCATATTCCTGCACTACCTGAAAAACATTTGGTAAATCTAATTAGGCTAGACTTATAATTAGGGCTAATATACTAATTAGTATTAATATACTAATTAGTATTAACATACTAATTAAGGTTAATATACTAATTAGAGTTAGATTTTTTGCTTAATAAGACATTAAATAATTTTACGAACTGAATTCCCGGCTAAATAGTTTCCTCCCTCAGTTGATGGTTAGGATTAGGGTTAGGGTTTGTCCTCACTGCTTGAGTGGAGCATGTGTGATCTTGACTGATACTGAGGGACGTCTGTGACATCGTCCCTTGACGGTTAAACAGACGTTAAACTTTGATTGATTGATTGAATGAAATGACTCGTACTTTTAGACAGATGATCATGGAGAAAGGAAACAGCATGACGATGAAGAACCAAGAAAATCCCGTCAGAAAATAAGCGCAGCATTTACTCGAGTCACTTTGGCCTGTTGATGGTTCTTGCTCTATTTAAGAAATAATAAATAACAAAATAAATAATAAATAGATAATGAATAATACTAATAAATAATAATAAGTAATAATAATAAATACCGGTAGATTGTATATTGCATGTAAGCTAAGATTAGATGGTTAGGGTTAAGTTTAACACCTGGATTACCATATTATACAAACGATGTCTCAGACGTAGCAATCAATTTAAGCGTCTTACTAAAGGGTGCAGCGAGTAAATGATAAAGCGAGTTTTTACTGGAATTCACATAAAGCACCGAAAATGTACAAAATAAAAACAAACGATAATAATAAATAATACAAAACAAACAAATTATAATAAATAATAAAAAAAACATTACAGAAAAAAATTCAATCAACCTTCGTGGGAATGATTTTCTACTTCCTGATTACGCCGTCTTGCTGATTTCTTCATTTCCATTGGCTACTTACTTCGACCAATCAAATCGCTTTATTCTGCAACGTTTCCACTTTCAGCTTTTTTCATTCTTTGAAAACATTACCACTTCATTTTCAACGATCTTAATACAATAAAACAATACACAGACTCAAAACAATCTTTACAATTTGCATTTACCTTATTCCTATGATAGACTTCACAATTAAATTCATTTGAATCGTAATATTTTACCAGTAATTAATTAATTACTTATTAATTAGCGATAATTAGCAATAATTAATAAATTATATTATAAATAAATAAATAAATTATAATAAATTATTTTTTTAATTTTAATTTTTAATTGTTTTTCATTGATATCGAGTCTTTTGACAATTACTTATTACTGAGGTTATTAACATATAATAATCAACTTTTAATTTTATAAGGGATCTACGTAAAGACTCTTATAGAACTGTTAAATTTAAAATTTGGGGTATTTTTAAAAAACGAAATTAATTTATTTTAATAATAT
>JAQIXG010001196.1:0-23702 GCA_034700105.1 Oconnorella tubifera | reverse complement strand
TCCTGAAGCAACGACTTGCTTTGGCGATGCAGCGGGGGAATGCAGCGGCAGTGCTGGGAACTTTTGGGACAGTTTCCAAAGTGCACTGTAAATTAATAGTAGATACTATCTTAAAAGATAGTATCTAATAAATATAGAATAAATACATTGTAGAAGAAATATAAAATTATATTTCTTTTACAATGTATTTATTCTATATTTATTCTATAATGTCAATTTGCATTGCTATATTTTGTTAATAAACTCATCTTTGTATTAATGAAATCTTTATGCAATTAATTTTTATTGCATTGGAATTGTTCGAGTCTGGATAACGTATATTTTAGAAATGTATTATACGAAGAAAATACCAATGCGATAAAATTAACGATCCCAGTGCACTATATTATATATAAATAAATTTATTTATATATATATATAAATGATGTTCGCTACCAAACCATTTCGGTACAAACTCAGTATAATTAGGGTTAGAAAATAGGGTTATGGTTAAGATATAATTAGGGTCTAAAGGAATGTTTAGGGTTATAGTTTGAGTTTAATTAGTATTATGGTTAGAATTTGCCTGTATCGATTTAAAATAGATTTGGAACAAAATCGTTTTGTACCAAACTCGTCATAAATCATATAAATAAGGAGAAAATAAACCAATGTTTCATATTTTTTATCATAACCTTTACGTATTTTTGATTATAACGTAATCTCACGTATTTAAATAATAATATCGTAGTTTAATTTAAATATTAGCAATTCTTTTTTTAAGATATTTTCTGGATGTTTTTTGATGATTCTCTTAGGTAAAATGTCTTTATCTGATATGTGAGGTGATGACGACTTGATTGAGGAAGAAACTGATATTTCAGAGATCTACACTAAACCACCTAGTGCGCCAGCTCGTAAGTAATTGATTTTAACACTGCATTATTGTATTAATTTTATTAATCAATTATCTTATTAATCAATTATCTTATTAATCATCTTATTAATCAATTAATCTTATTAATCAATCATTATGACGAATCTTGTGATGATTCCGATAAAAATGTTTGTTATAGTGTCTAACATCGTAAGTTTTTGATAAGTTTTTCTTAATATCCCCCCCCTCCCCATTTTCCTCCTATTTGAAAGCAATCACCTTTATACTTGAGTGCATTTTTTTTTTAAATTTATCTATTGAGCACTTTATCATTTGTCACTATTAGGCATTTAATTATTAAAGTGACAGAGTCTAAATAGGGTTTAGGATTAGGAAATTAAAAATTTGTTTTTGATTTGAATTTTATCTGAAAATTAAAAGTTAGTCTAACAGTTATTTAACAATCAGAGTTACTGTATTGTTCTAAATAATATAAACTGTAGCCATTATAATTTAATTACTTCAGTTATTAAATACTTTAGTCAGTCAGAAAATAAACACTATAGTTACTATAGTTATATGCTATTATAGTATTGGTAATACATGTACATAGACATATAATTAATATTTTAGTTATATCTTGCCATCTGCAGCATGATCTGCTCATCATTGGGAAGAGTTGTAGAGTGCTCTGCCTTAATCTTGTCCATCACAAGCAGTGAAGCATCCAGCCAGATGTAAGTGGAGAGCTAGAGTTTGATTGAATCGTATCTGCAGTGATGTTTCTTTCTCTCTCATTTTCTCATATGTGAGATTTACGAATTACTTTTATACTGCTTGACTTTGTTTAAATTGACTGAGTTTATGAAGTGCTAATGTTACACGAACTTATGGTATCATTTTCATATTGCACCGTGTGTTATTTTATTATTGGTAAAAGTTCTCTGTTAGGTTTTGAGACTGTTATTAAGTTTGATATATAGATTGAATGTTAGATAAACAATTAATTTAAGGAATGTTTTTCAGGGGCTCTCACAGGGTCAAGATTGGGAGAAAATAACGACCATTGGCAATTTCAAGCTATATACTATCCACCCCTGCTGCGTTCAGCTAGCGTTAAAAAGTTCATGGTGGGATTTTAATCAAGCTCAGAGGCATCTAACAGCAGAACAGGTGGGCTGATCGGATAGTTTTTTATCTCTCCGGAAATATTTGGAAATATGGAAATATTTAGTTAAAGCTTAAAGTTACGTTTAACGTCTGGATTACCGTATTATACTGTACTGCAGCAATTTATAGACAAATCAATTCCTAACGCATTAATCCAATAAATGAACTCGGAATATATTACACTAAAATCAGCCATGACTTTTCATTCACTAACATTAACCCAAAACATTAATCTTAACCCCAATCCTATTCCCAAACTAATCCTAATCCTAACCTTAAAAATAATCAGAGTCAATTTGTCACGACTGTTTAAATTCAACACGACTTTATCACAAAACAACAATAATATAAACAAACTCTAAAAAGTACTATAAACTAATACTGCTAGAACAGATCAAGCTGGATTCAAAATCGATAGGACCAGGTTCAAATCCCGAATAGTTCACTATTTCTTTTAAACACCCCTTAGGTGTTTTCTTTAAACACCCCTTAGGTGTTTAATTCATTCATAAAAGTTATTCTAGACTTTATACTTTAATGACATTAAAGTATTTTTATTTATTTTCAGTTTGCTTGCATAGTGAAAATAGACAACTATTTCAAACTATGACGGAGTTCATCAGTCATCTGAACATTCAACACAATCAGGATATACACTTTGAGACATTAACATTTTAATGCTCAAAGGACTTTATAAATTGCTTGATCAATAACTGAATTGCCATGTAGTCATTGAGTCAGCGATTGATTATAATTATAGACAATATTATTTGTAAATAATTCACCGGTCTGGAAATTTTAGCTTTTTGTCAGTTGTTTTCAGTTTAATAAGTAATTCTTATAGATTTTGGGACGCTGATTCAGAATATGTATTTGGTTTTTACATAGCACATCAGGTTTTAAACAATTTCAGTTTATATAATTCACTGAAATAGTATAGAACGTAAGCTTGAATGTTTCCAACAGCAATATAGTTCTAATAAATGTCATGTCTTTTTCTCACAAATCACTATTCACACAATTGTTAGACATTCTTAAAAGGTTAAGGTTATGTTTTACATCTGGATTACCGTAAATAACGATGTCGAAGACGTAGCTGTCAATTTAAGCACCTTACTAAAGGGTGCAGCTAGTTTTTGAGAAATAGTGAGTTAACCGGGATTCGAACCTAGACCTATCAGTTTCGAATCCAAAGCTCTAACCACTTCTCTAATGGGCCTTGATTAAAGTGTTGTTTTCATGACTTCCTCTTATGTTCTGCTGCTTGAGTCGTCACTTTTAAGGCACAAACAGTAGTCAGCCATCATCACCGACCTTTGGTACCTGCGTTCCATTTCACAAATGTCCTGGTGGAATCGCCACCTGCTCCTCACTTGAAGGACTCAAACTTGCAGGAAAGTAGTCTATATGGAAAAGTAAGAAATAAATGTTGATGCCTATCAGATGACAAGTGCAGAATGAGCATCATAGCTTCAAATCACTTCTTCAACAGGAGTCCTGTAGTCCACAGATTTGTGGTTTCCTACAAAGTTCTAACCAACAGATTTAAAGTGATTCCATGCTAAGAGCTCCAAATTAGACACCTTCACTGTAAAATGTTCATTCTTTGAAAGTTTTCTAATTTGAGGACCACTGAAAATACCTACTTTTAACTTTTACGAGAAAATCTCTCCAATCTTGAATTGAGAAATTCAGGCGATTCCTTTTTAGGTCCAAGTCTCTCACAAGATCATCAGCATAAGGTCTAGATTTCTCTGTGACATGAGCTGAGGTGATGTGCAATCTATTGCTTGTATTCCTAATCGTCATCATCACCTTTTGGGATGATGACGATGGGACAAAACTGGAATCAGAATTTCGTCACAGTGTGAAACAGAGCGTATAGTTGAAGGAAGATTTTGATGTGTTTTTTATTATTGAAAGATTGTTTATTGTCAAACAAATTTATCAATCTGACGCATAATCAGTTTGCTCTCTCCAACTCAACAAAATTCCGAATTTCGTCTTACTTCCTTGATGTAACTATACCAAAAGTCATCAGCTATGATGTATATTCAAAATATATGAATAGTTTTAAAACAACTGATATCACGCAGACTATTGTAATTGTTGTATCATATTATATATTGCACTTTTAAAGGTGATAATACACGAGCCAACAAGTCGTCCAGGCAAGTCGTCCTGACTTGACTGGACGACTTTGTTGGGTCTGACTCCAGACAGAGAAACAAACACGGCACAAGGCCGGATTTAAACAGAGTGAGGCCCTAAGCAATTTCAGTTATGAAGCCCCATTTGAGGATAAAAATAGACATAATGCATATTGCATCAGTGATAGGCATACATCAGGGCTGGCGAACCTTTTTCAGATCGCGTGCCAATATTTTCAATTTGAAGAACAACAACGTTCTCGCGTGCCAAATTGTTTTTCCTATTTTAATTGATTTTTTATGTGCAGAGTGTGTACCAATAATACATTTAAATTTATCAAATAGAATAGTTGTAAATAAAACTATTACAACTATGTTCACTATACTTTTACTATAAGAACATATTTAATGTGCTTTGATGCTAGATGCAAAGCTGGTTGCACGGCGCTGAAGATCTCAAATCAGAGCCGTGCAACAGGCTATTAGAGTCTTAGTAAAATTAATGTGACTTTTGTTGTTATGTGGCAAATAATAAAAGTTTTATATCCGGAGAATATTTTGTATTCTTCAAAGCTACACAAGCTGCACTCAAGTCATCAGTTAAACTGTCTCTGATGCCCGATTTTATGAAATTTATCGTTAAAAACAACGATTCGCACGAGTAACTAGATGAGAAAATCGACAAAATCGCCACTGCTACATTTATAACTATGATTTAATTTATAAATTATTTTCTATTACTCTTATTCTAAAATAAAAAAATTTAGAATAGATATTCCGACACCTCAAATAGATTCTAAAGAACTGTGTGTAAAAAAACTTCACAAAAAATCATGCTCAAGTGCCAAAGAGCAATTTCAATGATTTCATACCACTAATATTGTCAGAATTTTTTCATCATAAGAGTATGGCGTGCCATGCAAAATCGTCTCGCGTGCCACTTTGGGCACGCGTGCCATAGGTTGCCAGCCCTGGCATATATGTTTGATGTACTACTGTTAGTTTATAACGCAGCGATTCCCAACCTGTGGGTCGGGACCCAATCTGGGGTCGCCTGACCATTTGCCAGGAGTCGCCGGAGACATTCTGATAATTAATTTTTTTAAAATAAAAAACGCTTATTTGTTGAATTTGCACAATTCTACTGCAATTAAGCTACGCTGATTAGTGGTTCCTTTTAATCATTTTCAATTCTTATGATTCAACTTTGTAGCTAAAAAACATGGTGCCTATAAATTATCAGATATTTTAGAAGTCAAATACATAATAGTTATCTGCAAAAATGCGATGAAGGGGGAGCAAGCAAATTAATTTTATCGTTGGGGTCGCCACAACTTGGAAAATGTTATCAAGTGGTTACAGCATCAGGAAGGTTGGGAACCGCTGCTCCAACGAGTCCACTTGTAATTGATACACTGGTTTCATTCCACTTTGTTATGCTACATACTAAAAATAACAAGTTTTAATCAATTTTTTCATGCACTCTTGCATCGCATAATCTGATATAATGTTATCAGAAGGAATTTTGCATAGTTGTTCGCATTCGATGCAATGCAAGCTCAACGAGCTGAGTTTATTCTGGTGCATTGTGGATGGAGCGAAGTTCGTTTTTTATGCGCTTCAGCTGCCAGAACGATCGCTCGCCGGTGAAATTTGTTACCATTATTCTCAGAAACATACGAAGTACCACTTCAGCGTGTGGAAAAGCTCTTTTGATTCCGTCCTTGATAATGATGTCATACAAATCCTGCTGGCTGTGTTTCCTATTCTCCATTTTACCAGTTGGATTGGAAGCTCTAACGTATGCACGAAACTGGTGCACATCGGAGATAATGCTGTCGTCAATGTCTTCAGGATATGTCGCAATCAAATTAACTGATTGCTCACGAATTAGTTCCTGTATCAAGCACGAAACTTGTCTTTTGACTTGGCTGACTTTAGCGGAATCACCAGCGTTTACCTGGCGTCGCCTTGTGAATGTGCGCTTACTCAATAGTTTGTACTCGACATCAGGCAAGCCAAGTTTCGCGTTTTCTTCATAATTATCAAATTGATCTCTGATGCTAGAAACGTACTTGTACAGCAAGAGTTCAATTGAATTAATAAAGAACAAATGCTTTCGATCTTACGCATTAGCTGCATCAATTCATAGTAAACAGTATTACTATCAATGTCACAGGCAGCTATTTTAGTGGCGCCAATGAATTTTTTTTCTTTACTTCACTTTATGAGGCTCTCATATTCCAGAAGCCCTAAGCAGTTGCTTAGTTGGCTTACATATAAATCCGGCCCTGACACGGCACGACCAGCGCCGTATTTGCCTATAGACCAACAAGGCCCAGGATTAGGGGCGGCACATTCCAAGGGGAGGCAAATTATAGGATTTAAAAAAAGTAAAAAATAAATGATGTGGCAAGCCACGATTGGAGCAAGTGCACGTAAAAGAGCTAAAAATGAGTAGACCTTTGGATTGAAGTATAATAGTATTAACATGGTCAATAACGAGAGTAACATTACCGTCATCTGTTGAATGCAAATAGTATTAGATAGTATACAGCAGGCGACAGACGAAATTCGATGAAATTGTGTAACTGAAAGCTATAGATACTCGTGACGTCCAGATTTTTTACTCAACTCATTAAATGCTAAATACTTTTGTATGATTAGTTAGATTGTATTATTTATATTGTACTTTACTGTTACTGCTCTGTGTTTGAACGAATAAACGTCATTATTAAGCTATTACTTTAATTATTTTCATTTTTTAATCAAAACAGACTGGTGCTGAATTTCTTTCCTAATAAATTTCTATTAACATTTGTGAATGACAATACGCAAAGGAGCCGACTACGGGGGTGCTGATGTGCTGCAGCACCCCACAAACCATAAGGCTACGTGGGGGGGGGGGGCTCAGCACACTATAAAATGACTATCCCAATCAACAAATTATCTTTCATAACTTTAGTACTGGAATTTTACGTAGGTGTTTCTTAACAACATTTCTTCAAATTTTCTTGCACGCATGAAAAATGTCGTTAAATTGTCATTGATTTGTCTTTGGTGTGTCGTTTTCTTGCACGCGTGCACACGCGAGCAAGAAAACGATACTCCAAAGACAAGTCAATAACATTTTTCATTCGTGCAAAAAATGTCGTTGACCTGTCTTTGAACTATCGTTTGAGTGTCGTTTTGTTGCACGCGTGTGCACGCGTGAAAATTTCACGAGGATCTCGTGCAAAATGTCGGTCAATGTGAATGGCTCTATAGAAAAGTGTGTGCAACGAGCGTTTCACTATAGTTTCGTATTACAGCGCCAAGTAATACTAGCCGTTTGAGCTCATACAATCGCTAACATTTTTCTTTTGCTTATTTTAAGACAACGGTACTTCTCAGTACTTCGTTCACTAGTACTATATTACACAATACTAGCACCAAGTGATATAAAACACATCTGTTGTTGATAAGAGCAGTCAGGCTCTTAAAGTTTGTTTTCTCAGCGCATGCATCTGGTTCGTGCATTAATTCAACTGCTTACGAATATCCACTACAGGATATAATCCAGAAATAACATTGCATTATTTCTATATTTTTATTCTTGTATCGTTTTTGTCGTTTTTTTGGAGCATAATTGGACGCTCATCTCAAGAGCTCCTATTTTGACATTTTTTGTAGCATTCATATATCAACATAGGCTTCTCAGCATTTTGATAGTTGGTTTCAAGGAAATGATTTTTTTACAACATTATCGCAACATAATGTATTGAACGAATAACATATATCTACACTGTATATACATATATCTACTTTTTGTTCAGAATTTTCAACTATTTATGGACTGTGCGTTATTACAGTAAAGGTCAACGGCAGTCCTGATGACTACAATTTTTTACACAGATGTCATGCATAACATGGGTTACATTGTTCAGGCTTATTTAAATTTGTAGCAAATTGTATTTTTCGAATTTCACAAATAACATGATATCCTTCAGAATATTGCAAATCGTATACAATTATTATACATCATTTGTATCATGACTTATTTTAGTGTGTGTTTGACATTTTTACATTTATACATTGCTAAATATCGAACAATCTTAAATTGCTTATAAGCATGCTGTAATTCTATTCTTGTTTTATTAGTGTACAGTAAGTGTGAATTATGTGTGTGATTTTATTTATATATTCTAACTATTTCAGAGGCATGTTTATATTAACGGAATGATTTTATTCGAATGCAGTGCTTTAGTATTTCTAGATCACATATTGTTCGAGTTCATTTTTTGACTTGTATATTGACTTATTGTTATGCATTAGTATTTGCTTGCATTATTATCATGCATGTTAGTACAGTATTATTTTCAATGTATTTTTACTAATACTTATTCAATGTAAATAAGATGTAAGCAACTTTGCAACAGAAAAATGTATTTATATCCTATATATAATCAAAACGCTAACAATTCTTCCACAATCAAACCATAAACATCAAAGTCTACTCACAAACAAGTTAACAATATATCACAAAAACAAGTAAACAGGCAATACAACGCAATTTATACACTTACCTTTTTGAGAGACACTTCATTTTTATCCATGTGTTACGTTCATGGTACGATACAATACAGCAATGTACTAACATACAGTTAACTTTCAGCAGCTAGGGATCAAATATCCTTAGTCCAATAAGCCTAAGCCTATTCCACACACCACAACTCAGTAGCTGAAGGCTGCTTCACATCCATCATTTCTAATGTTTATCGCTTGGTTAAACTTCAAAGTATGCACAGCTATCACTGCTGCAGCTGCGCTTAGCTTCTCATCGTCCACGGCAACCACTGCATTAACTGATTCATTCTAATCATCTAATCTTCAATCACTCTAATCTGGTTTCTTTCACATGTGGCAATTCATCATTGCTATATTCTCTCTCTCATCTCATTGCATTCTTTTCAACATTTAACTTTTAGAGTCAGCTTTTCTTTTTCATATTCATTTTATAATATAATTTCTGTATTTATTTTTAAACATTTTAACGACATCAACCTTGCTCTTTCTTTTATATCATGGTCATCAATAAATCTTATTTAATTTATTGAAGCAAATTTATTTTATTTGCTACAACGTTTCTTTATGTACATAGCATTTTTTTTTTAAATTTCTTTATTATATTCATTTTCTTTTTTTTCAGCTTTTACTTTTACTTGCTTTTCATATATATTTGTTTATTGTTTCAATAACTAAATTTCACATAATTATCCTACTTCGGGATTTATTTATTATAACTATTTTTCTTAAAGAAATAAAAGCCTAAATGGATTTTTCTAAGAAGTTTGGGTTATATTTCTTTAATGTTTATTTTACTCGGTCACAGTTGACTAATTCAAATTAGTTTTCTTTTAATTTTATATTTTTAAATGTTAAATTATTTTTGGTGATAATTGGGTTAAGTGGTTAAAGGTTTAATTTTAATAATTTTTATTATTATCTGGTACTGAACACAATTTTCATGACATGATGTGCATGTAAATATAAACAATACATTACAGAATATTTAATATTATTCAATTTTGTTTTCTGGTCTAAGTAATTTATTTATAAAGTTCAGTTAATTTTTTTATACATTCATTTCAGTTACCAACAAGGTTTTCATTTGTGTATTGTAATACAGTATTGTAATATTATGATCTATGACATCATCTAGCGACTGTTTATTAGTTAAGTCGTTCTTAAATCCCGAGCCTAGTCAAACAAGTATTTTCATTATTTTAAATTATCTTTAAATAATTATCACGTTATTAATTATAATATCATTTGTTATACATCGGAAGTATGCACTTGCATATGTTAAGACCATGTCTTAACTTAATTATTTTAGTAAATGTTTTTTTAAATTGTTTCACTGCACTTTATTTTAATTTATTAGTTTTATTTTGTCCTGATTGTTATATGTAGCATAACCAAAGTAACGGGTGAAACAGGGAAACAAATTTAAAACTTTGACAGGGTTACACAAAATTATTTTTCATCCCATCCTAATATGTCCCAACTGTGGCTGTAGTATATACCAATTCAACGGTATTCGAGAACAGACACATTGTTACGTATACATTGTACTTAGATAAATTTTATATCACCCCTTCTACCATTGTTTTAATAAATAATTTGGCTTTTCCTCAGAATTATTTTTTGAATGAAAATTATACCATAACTAATACATTTGGTCATGCTGCAGAGTGTTATAAATCTGACTTAATATGGGGTAATTATAAAATATTTACGATTTAATAATCTACAATGATATTTGCTAAAACTGTTTTCATATCAAGATTATGCATAATACATAATTATTAGCAATTTTTAAGATTCAGTATTATAATGTTTTATGCAATACAGTGTATATACATTTTTATTATTTAACATTAATTGTAAGTCAGTATGTTTAAAATTACATATAATCAAAGCATTACATCTAAACTTGTTATTTGTATTGTCAATTATGCTTCTCAACATTATTTATCATAATTATCACGTTTATGTTAGAGTATATATTTCAAATTACTTATCTAATTTATATTATTAATTTTGAATTGTATTTCTACTTAAGTTAAGTTTATTAGTTATATTTAAGACTTATTTTCAACAACTCCAGCGTTGCTAATTTTATAACTTTATCTATTGTAAGAATTTTTCTCTTGTCAACTTACTACTCATGATAATTCCTTCAACGGTGGAGAGAGAGAGAGAGAGAGAATGACTCTTGATTGAACCAAACTTCTACATATCATCTTCAATTCTTCATCAACCCTAGCGAAAACCTCTTCAATTTCTCAATTGTTCAACATGTGCTCCCAACACGCCATTTCATTTCTACGACGCCTCTACAGTCTACAAGTATCATCTAATCAACTAATAGTTTTAACACCTGCAATAGTATCGGACACTGTTAATCTGACACTCTGGAGAGCGCAGGTTGGAGACCCAATCATTGAGCCGCAGCAGATTCTTAGCGCCTTGCCTTGTAAAATATCCAATTTACTTTTAACAGCCTTTGAAGCGGAATCAGCGGCTTAAGCAACAATATTGTGAATCTTTTTCATTGGTTTAAAAGCTCAGCTTTATAACAAAATTCAAGTTATTGCTAACTTACTATTTTCAAAAGAAACTAATTAATAAGTTATATCTTCGTAAAATAATGAGATGTCATCAAAATAGATTTGAGTTGCGATTCTGAAGTTTTTATTTATAGTTACAATTTTATAAATTAAATTAATTCAAATTCTACTTGAACTTGATAATTAATTAATAAATAATTAATTCAAGTTCTACTTGAATTAAATTGATTCTAGTTCTAGATAATTGTACAGCAATTATTATAGGATTGTAATCCACATAATCGATGAAATGGTAAGACTGCAGATTCTTGATGTTATTTACAATATGTTCCTTACAATAATGTTAGATAACTTCTTTTCAACTTTACTCTGAAAAGTATACAATAGTGTTGACATGGTGTCAAGTGACAAAGCCTATCGCTTGTCCGTCCACGCGAGAAAATTGATGGAGAGAAAATTTAATGCCATGCAATTTTTTATTTCTTAATTTAAAATGTTAATAAGTTAAAATGTTGTCGACTTGTAAAGTTTCTTTTAAATGCTGCAGACTGTAGTACTCATAAACTTGATTTAGCACTTAACCAGTTGATGAATTTTAGCCTCAACATTGACAGTATACTAATGTGAATTGTTTTAACTGTGTTTAATTGTTTAATTTTGAATTTTTACCCGAATTTTTCTTTATTTGCTATACTTGTTCAAACTATTAACTTACTGTTTAGTGTTAAAACTATCTTTTTCTGTTTCCGTTTAAAATGAAATATTTATTGAGAAATTGTGATTAAAGATCAAAATATTAAAAAGTAGCTAGTCTATACTAGTATACGGAAAAAATGGTTGACTTAATTAAAAAATAAAATGCTGAAAACTAGTAAAACGATTGAAGTTTAAAACAAGCATTGAAAGAAAACGTATCAAATATTGAAAGTTTATATATGTCTTAAAGATAAAACACTAAAACGGTTACAAAACAGTAAGCTTGTATTGAAAAATATTTGTCGATCAACAATTGAATCATTTCAGGAATTTTACTTGAAATATAATTAGTCTCTTTGTCATTATCTTAAACAAATGAACGAAACAAACTTTTCAACTACGAAATTGACTGTTAGTTAACAACATTAGTTAGTTATCGGCTTGATGTTTTCATGGATATATAACTATATAACTACAAATCTAATCTACCAATGGCTGTTTTAGCCTTTTTTCAGCCTTAAGGCACAGTGTGACTGCTTTCATTAATTTGGCTATTGGCTTACTTTTACTCTGAGATTATTCAGAATTTCAGAGTCATAAAAATTTTGTTTAATCATTTGTCCTACTTGTAATTATAATCAAATGATTTTTCACTAATTTTTACTTCTTTTTTCGTATAATGTGATTTCATTTCATTACTATTCAAGAGCAAAATAAAAAGACAAGTGAATGATCAGAGAAAGTAAAGAGTTCATCAACGATCCCTTTTATGTTATCATCAAAAATAATAATGAAAATTAATAATTAGTAACGAAAAATTATATATTAATTGAAAGCGGAATACCAAAAATCTCGGTCTCAACATATAAAAAACTATAGTACTTAATGTGTTATTAAACTGGCATTAATAGGCTATTTAGAATTTACAAACTAGCGATTTTTAAAGTTCACAAATTACAAATATTAAAACATTGATCTACAAAGATCAGCTAAATAGAACAGAAGTTGCAAATAGTTATATATTTATCTTCAAAAGTAAAGTGGGGGTGCGGCGCCCCCCTTAACACCCCCCACTTCCTGGGTGCGTGGCGTCAGGAATCGATGATTTTATTTTTATTTAATCGTTACTTGACGCATCCACGCTGAGCCACCTACTTGATTGAACAGCCTCAATTCCTGGTCTATCAGTAAAGTTAAATGTCATCAGTTCGATAACGAATTGGCGGCATGCGTCGCTTACAGGAATTACTGTGGTCCACTCGAAAGTTAACTTCATCTGGTCTTCAAGAAACTTTTCTGGTATTCGTTTTTCGTCGAAGGGTAAATGGCTAGTCACGAGGCTGTATGTTATGACGGACATTGCCCAAATATCGCATTTCATCGGATCACAAGATACCCTCTTGATTATTTCAGGCGCGGCATAAGCCTTCGACCCGCAGAAGATCTGACTTGGTTTCTCTGAGTAACATTTTTCGACAAAACTAAAATCACAGATCTTTATTGTCATCGATTGGCCGCTGATTAAGAGATTCTAAAAATAAAACAAAAATAAGACAAAAATTAAATTGAATATTTTAAAAACATGTATGTTGTAATATGAGTAGAAACATGATATATCAAACTTTTGCAGATTATCTGCCAGTTACCATGTATATCTTTCATAATATTGAATATCCTATAAATGCAAGCGAGCAGATATTTTCAATATTAATTTGATTAAATGATCATTAATTTAGTTGAAACATATTCATAAACATAAATGTTAGGTTGTTTAAACCGTTGCATATAATGTAAACGCATGCATGCGCATACTGTATCAAAGAATTCACTTTAATAATGATATATAAATAATTTCATATTTATTTAGGCTTAAAACTTAAATTTTCTAGGCTTACTATATAGGCCTAAAACTTAAAAAAGAACTTTAACTTAAATAAACAAGCATAAAATACCTCTAACTTCAGATCCCTGTGCGATGTATTGCAATCATGCATGTACCGAATTCCCCCCGCTATCTCAATTTAATCAAATTAATATTGAAAATATCTGCTCGCTTGCATTTATAGGATATTCAATATTATGAAAGATATACATGGTAACTGGCAGATAATCTGCAAAAGTTTGATATATCATGTTTCTACTCATATTACAACATACATGTTTTTAAAATATTCAATTTAATTTTTGTCTTATTTTTGTTTTATTTTTAGATCTTGGCCTGAGGCTCGGCAACTGCTCCATTTTTGCGTATATACGACAGCAAATTTTCACCAGCAACGTAGTCCATTGTCATATACACTCGATGATTCTCTTCAAAAGTTTCAAGTAACTCGACAAGATTTGGGTGTTTTAATTCCGACCAGATCTTTATTTCCTTCTCAAGAAAATGATCGAGGTAATCTTGCGGCGCCTTGTCACGGTCGACGATTTTGACTGCGATGAAGTCATGAGGTTCCCTCGTCGTGTTCAATATCAACTTGATCTCAGAAAACGAACCACACCCCAGGCTATCTCGGACGATAAACCCACGCTTGTCTAAGTCAGCAATGTACGTAGGGCGATTAGTGTTAGTTTCGTTTCCATGTAGACCTAATGTACCTTTGGGCTGGGTAGTGGAATCGACCTTACCCTTCTTTACAGGATTGTTTTCGACCGAGACTGTACTGTGATGCTCAGTCATGTCCTTGTGCATTGATGAAGGACGGGCCACGAGGCGGTGAAATAGTCTCTTCAAGGACTTCATTTCCAGATTTCTATTAATTATTTGATGTGGTATATTTTTTTTTTGTTCATAAATACAAGATTAATTTTTGCATATATGATGTTTCTGCAATGTTTCAACTGGTATCCATTAATAAGGGCGCGCACATAAGGGCGACCGACTAATAAAGGCGACACTCAAAAAGTTTTAACTTGTTTATTAAAAGATATCATTGAATTGTATTTCTATCTGTGGCGTAGCTAGAATTTCATAAAGGGCGAAGTTTCTTCCTAATAATGAACTAATGACATTCTTGTGGGTTATTACTCATTTTTTTGTACCATAACATGAATGTTTCCGCATATCTTTACAGGGGTTATTACTACACTAACGTCTTTAAACTAAAAATTGTTTTACCTCCTATTGGGGGGCTTTGGACCTCCCCCCACTTACCTAAGCCACTGATTTGTATTGCTTCATTACATGATTTTTTTCTGTAAATAGGCCTACCATTTTCTTTAATTGTCTGCATAACATTTTTTTGAAACTCGACATATGCATGTATATAATTTCAACATTATAGGCGCCATTTTGAGTGTCTCCTTTATTAGTTGGTCGCCCTTATGAGGCGCGCTCTATTATTGCTTTTCATATTTGTATTAGCACGTTTCATATACTTTAATCGCTAATTTTAATTTTCTGATTTGATTTGCTTATGTGTGCAATAAATAAATAAATAAATATATTATAAATAAAATATTTTATGTGTATTTACGATGAACGACTTTTAGTGATTTCTTCATAGAGATGTGAAGTTTGTGACGTTATAATAAAATCAAAGATTTAGACTTATAGTAATCGTTTTAATATTTCTGCAGTTTATTGTTAAATTAATATATTGATTTTAGGGTTTAGGGTTAGAATTTGGATTTAGATTGTAACTAGAGTCTTGATTAAGATTGTTGAGACGAATCAGACGTAGTTTGCAGTTATTTCATTTATAAATAAATAAATTCATTAGAAATTCATGGAATCATTTATAAACCTATTTATTTATGTATAATTTAGACTGTTTTAAAGAATCAGTCGAGTCGAACGTTAAGTCGATATTCTACATTCAAATGTATTAAATGTCAAATGCATTAAATAGTAAGCTAGCAGATAATAAATTAAGCAAAATAAATTACATTGTTAAATATATAGGAATGTATTTCTGTTGATTTTTTGGCTACAATTTAATTGATAAAAATTATTTAATACACTATTTCGAAATACAAAATATAGAATAAAATTGAATCTGTAATAGCACACTAATTTGTATACACTATGGACGATGCTGCATCACAAATAATGCGTTACTTTAGTCAGGACATTATAAATCTTGCTGCTTTTCTTCAGTATAAATTTGTTAGATATTTTAATGAAAATAATAGTAAAATAACGCATCAGATAACACTAACTGAAAAAACCTTAAATAACTTTAATAACTTTATTATCGTTACCTAGCGTTAAACACACAACTAATGAAGAAATTACAGACCTTTATATAATTAATTGTAAACTTTATAGAAAAATTACATAAAATCTTCATAGAGATAGATAGATATATATTTTATTGACTGATACAATCAAATGAACAATATACATAATGCATATACAAAACAATCACTGTACACCGCATATAAGTAAAAGGATAAAGTTGTATCAGCAGGCTACCAGAAAAAGAAACAATATCTAAATCTAAGCTGGTCACCTAATATAGTCTTTTAAATACAATATCATGTGTCGAGAAAAAAACGAAGAAAAAATAGGACAACGAAAAGAAAAAAAGAATACGCGAGAAAATAATAACTTAATTATACGCAAAAAAGCATTTGAGCAACACTAGATATTGATATAACAATAATAATATTGGTACTAGTATTATTACCAAAAATTAATATTGAAAACAAATTAACTTTGCGAAAAGCGTTCATATAAAAGGATTTCTTCTTGTATATTGACAAAGAAGAACAATGCTTCAATTTATCTGGTAGGTCATTCCAAAGTTTACTTGCACGAAACACAGTTTTGCGCTGACCTCTAGTTGAGCGTATGGAGAACATATGCAAGTCACTATGATGCTTAGTATTATGTGAATGGATTACATTATTACAATTGCAATAAGAATGAAAAACTGTGGGTAATGTGGTTTTACAATAAATGTATAAAGTCTATTCAATGATTACATAGACTTATTTGAATACAACTTATTGTAATTTAAAACAACACTATTACAAATTGATTCTAAATAAAGAAAAAGACCCTGGCTAAATTTGAAAGACTTTTTCTTCAGTTTTTCATAAATATTGTACAACTATTCCAACCGCTTGCAAAAATATTACTTGGAAAAATCATATCCAAGATTACAGTCACAATAGAAATCCTGAAAGTATCGACAAGGATTTACTTCATATTTACATTATCATTGAATTACATAGACTTAATATTTTTGATAGAAAATTAGCTCCTATAATTAATACATTACCAAGAACAACAATAAATTATAACAAACATATGTCTAACCAAGCAAAAAATATGTGTAAACTATTATTAGGCTTGAACAAGCTGTAAGTTACTACTTGTTTAACCCAATATAAAGCTTTTAAGCGTCTTTTTAAGTTTTTATTCATAGACTGGCTTCACCGTGCCCCATTAGTATGATGATGCAGAGTTTATTTTGAAATGCCATATTACACCATAAGAGTTTGTAACCTAATATTAATAATAAAAAAAACAGTACTGTTTCAATTAATACTTTAAGCAATGAGGCATTATTCTTTGCTGATAATCTATTAAGTAAAGCAGTATCCAACTTTGTTAGTTAAATTGCATGCTGCATTCAGTGTGTAAATCTTTAATATCTGACATGGATTTTATTTATTTTTCTGTACAGAGACATTGTAACAATAATCCTAACTCATAGTTGAAGTTTTATGACTTGACTAAATTATCACTTGAGATAAAGTTCTCCATTATGAAGACAGGTTTGGATAACTTAAGTCAGATTCTTTATTTATAATAACTAAGTTTAAAAAATGATGTCTTTATACTGTTGTTTTTAAATAGTACCAGTTTAATTTTGTGAACAATGACATTTGTGATTGCAGCAAGATCCATATATGCCATCTAGAAATAAACAATAATATATATACTGCTATTAAAAAAATTAACAAATCTCTAACTGAATTATTGTAGTTAACTAAATAAATATTAAAGTGACAGCAAATTGTAATAAAAATAAAGATTCTAAACGTTAACTGTTATACTACTTTATTTGAATGAAAATTATACAAGATTCAAAAAAATAAATCAATAAATTAAGATTTGAAAAAATGCAATGACTGAAGAATAAAGTTTCTCCATAAACTTTCAAGATTTTGAGTTTGAACATAATAAATAGTACTCATGCTTGAGATATTATCAGCCTATAATAATATGATGACATAAATATCAATATTAACGATCAATATTAACGATTTAGCTGGACGTTAGCTAATCTTATTAGCTTGGCCATTTTCTGAGCTTTAGCTGAACTTTAGATATACATTTAGAATAACCAATTTATTTCTACAAGAAATTTTGAAGAAGAGGGATCTAGTTGAAGATGTACTGTTTTATGGATTTATCTTAAAAGACTTCGAAAGACTTCCATCCTAACAAGGTAGGATCTAATGCTAATTATATAATGAAACGATTCAGAATTTAAAGTATTGCAATAATTACAGTTTTATTTGGCAAAAGAAGTCAATATGCGGCTTAGTTGTGTGTTTTAGACGAGTAATATATTTAATAATTAAATCGTTAGGTTATGTAAATAATTGTAAATTTAGTATTTATTATAGGTGACCAGCTTAGATAGGAATTATAGGTGAAAAGCTTAAATATGATTTTTTCCTTTTTCTGGTAGCCTGTTAATATTTTCTTCATGTTTTAAATTGTGTGAGATATTGTGCAAATAAATACAACTACTCAGTGTCGGACTGGCTCCCAAAGGCCCACTGAGGACATTTGATTTTTTTCCGAGTAGGCTCAAAAAAAACTTGAATGGTCTTATCTTTAAGTTTTAACGCTGATGACCTTTTTATTTAGTCATTACTCAATTGTTTTGCGCGAAATTGCAAATACTGCTTTTTAATTTTGTAATTAGGGTTCGTCTTTCAAATTCTAATTTTTCTTTCGTTTTCATTTCAGTTTTTTGCTGCGGGGGCCCATGGGGCCCACAGGGGGACCCATGGGGCCCAGAGGGCTGGGGGGCCCACTGAGGGATCCCCCAGTCCCTCACCAGCCCAGTCCGCCCCTGCAACTACTTAAGTTTTACTACTACTATTTGGTTTTTTTATTCATATATCCGCACTATAATTGATTCTATGTAATGCTATCTAGTAGTTTGTTTAAAGAGCTTTTGGGTTCACCCTAGTTTTTATCAGTTAAAATTTCTTTCGATGGTAACTTGAAGTTTATTTTATGTTAGGTTTTGGTGAAGACAGCAACTAATCAAATGGACAGCAATTGATTAAATGGACAGCAACCGATTAAATGGACAGCCTCTTGAAGACGGGCGTGAGATGGGCAGCAACTGGTCACACGAACAGCTTCTCAAAGATAATACCTCGATAATAATTTATTGGATAATATTTTATTTTTAATTAATTTTAATAAAGATTTCTTAAATGTACCCAGCATTGAGGGTTTTGTGAGAACTTATGTTTTCTTTAGTTTTTAATTAATTTAATTATGTAATTAATTAATTAATTAAGGGAGCTTAAGTTTAAACAAGATTAAAGGTCTTGCGGAAACTTAAGTTTTCTTTAGTCAGGTTTTACACCTGACTTATAATTGATTGATTTTAAAATTAAGTAATCTCTTAATTTTTATAATATCATGTTGTGTTTTTTTCGCTTTACATATTGGTATTCAGTTTTCGTAATTGATTACTTGTATGTCCGCAGCTTGGATGCATAATAATAATCTCTAAGTATAAATAATAACAGTATGATATATGATCCGACCGGAATTATATAAATATATAACTATATATATAATTATAATTTATTATATAGGAATTTATTATATAGCTACAATTGCTGACTTTCTTACAATTGCTGTAACTTGCTTACTTACTTTTACTCACTTGCTTGCTTGCTTACTTACTTACTTTTACTTACTTACTTGCTTAAGTACGTAATTACTAACTTAATTACTTACTGACTTAATTAGTTTATAGCCTGAGATTAAATAAAAATGCGTCCAAATTAAACAAAAATGCATCGAAATGCGGCCACCAGTCGACAGAGGCCCCCTGCGCTCTCCCCTCTATGGGGGAGATATTAATTTTATTTAAAAATTGATCATGAAAAACTTGATCAAATTGCTATACTCGTCTTAACGTCTCTAAAATTTAATTATGAATAGATAACGAGCTTTCCAAATACCTGTGCAATTGTGAAATTATTTTAACAATTGTTTTATTTATCAGCTGGGCCCCATTCTGCCTCGCTCGTCGACTGGTGCGGGGGTGGATAGGCACGATCTCCCCGTGGTCACCCCTGGGCAATGTCGGGAATTTGTTTAACAAAAAATTCAAAGCGGCTAACTGTGCCTCAGTTTCCCAAGAAAAAAAAATGCTGCAGTTTCTAATCCAAATTTTGTTACGACTTGATGGTTTCTTATAAGAATTTCGATTTTTTGTTAGCATAATTATTATAGTTGTTAATAAAGTTTTGTTTATGGTATAGTATTGTAATTTAATAAAAGGTAATGATTTTGTTGTTGAATGTATAATTGTTTGATTGTGTTATTACGATTTGCATATTCTGTGTACTGAAATTCAGCATCCAAGGGCTATTTTTGATATTTGTGACTCGATCTATATTGTTTTAATTGAAAAATAAATATTATGTACTTGTAACTGTGCTGTTTGCTATTTGTAATAAAAATCAAATTTTAAAATCAAAATTTTAAATATCAGAGAGTAGAAAAATTTTAAGACTAAAAATAAATGTAACACCGAGATTCTGAACGATTAAATATCAAAGACATTATAAATTTTGCTTCGATAGAGGCCTAAACACTTATAAAGTAAATTAACTGTGAATTCATTCACTAAAGTTGCTTTGTTATTTTCCACATCTTTTCCCAAATGTACGATCAAAAATTACGTCCTTTTCGTCCATCAATTGATCGATTTTGTAGTTTTTTTTTAAAAGAACAACAAAATTTTGAAGAAAGCATTATTAATAATATTAGATCTATTTGTAAAGAAGCCACAAAAATTAAATTACGTTTATTTTCATTTCACTAAAAAACATATAAAGCATCCCAGATAGCGTATTCAGAATCTAATATCGACACAAAACGATGAGTATATAAGTTCTTGGGTAATTAATGATATGTTAACACTTTATTGCAGAATGGATGAGCTACTGACGTGGTGGAATAGCATTTTTATACATCCTGCTGCATACAGTATAATACTAGGCTTATATTGTAAGTTAAATCATATTACAATTTAGTCATTATTATGTTACTGATACCGTATACCGGAAATTAAATGAGTTCATTTAAAATGCACGCATATTTTTGGTTGTTATTATAAGGAATTCTTGTTGGAAATAGACTGAAATATTATTTTCCAAATTAAATTTTAATGCTTCTGCTGCGCTGGTGGTTGCTTCGCTTTGGCCTGTTCTTTATGCTGACTGCCACCTTCTTTGTGTTGATGTGCAGTCTCCTTATGATCGGCAGAGTCCTTGCTGTGAGCTTCATCAGACTCATCGTCGTCCATAATCTTCTTATGACGCGAGTCAATGAGATGCTTGAAGTATTCCTTGATGGCTTTGACGGAGTCCCTTTCCAGAATAAAGTCAGCAGCTTTCTCAGCGATCATCACTTGTGTCGCGTAAGTGTCTCCGGTCATAGTAGAGGGCACGATTGACGCATCGACAACACGGAGACCTTTCAATCCTCGAACGCTGAAAGTAAAAAGGTAAATCACATTCCGGTTATCTGAAGTGAATACTTTATCAGTTATCCTTTAAACTAGTAAAATGATAAAACACAGATCGCTAAAATAGTCAGATAGAACTATAGAAGAAATATATTTCTATATTTCGTAAGTCAAATACTGGGCTGTATGAAAAAGTCTTACGAAAAAGTTCAATACCGAAGTAATGGATCGACAACAGCATTAACATCATTGGTAGCACCCATACGACAAGTTCCCACTGGAGCTCCACCAGATAGTGTTAGATGACGTAGATGACATTCTACATATGCCGTAGTGTAGTTACCGAACTTAGCGCATTCTGGGAGAAGTTGATTGGTCAGCTGAAACTCCCAATCTTTCATTACTTGTGTGTTGACAAGGCGACGAGCAAATTGAAAACCTGAGAAAATTAAGAACATATTGCATCAGATTCTCTCTAATTCTGCGTTTTTGGTTCATTCAACAATTTCTAATATGACTTGTGTACCCTGGGAGATATTTGCAATAGAAAATGTTCTGCTGCAAATGTTGTAATCGTGTTAGTCACACAACTCAACTTTTTTAATTTCCTAAAAAATTAAATATTTAAATTTAAATAACAAACAGACGATTAATAAAAATAAAACTATTTAAGTACTGCATTTTCATTTATCCCAAACCTTATAGTCAAGATTAGTTTTGGTATAAAACTTATCCTGGATCTTTGTATTTTCGAAGATGACACGACTCACCTTCTGCCAGAATTTTAACATCAATGTCTTCAGCCAAGTAGTTGGGATCTATGAGAGGTGGATCGTCAGGGTTGGCAGATCGCAGGCGAAGGGTTCCTTTACTTTTTGGATGAAGAAGGACTGGGAAGATTGTAAATCCTTCCTTAGAGGGAGGTGAACCATGAACAGCATTCCAATCCTTAATTATATAAACAAGCAGGATTACTGCTACAATTTATTTGGTTTAATCATGATGGACTATAATCAATCAGTGAATAAATTAATTGATAAATTAAAAAATTGATCATTCAATGACAAGCAGCAGTTAAAAAATGAACTGAATTCTCATTAGTAGTTTTCAATAAATGATAATAATTGTCATATTACATTAAATTTTTGTAGTAAAATTAATGGCATTTAAATATCAAAATGTTTCTTGTAATATGATGTGTATTTTAGAAATGATGAGACAAAAAACTGGTTCAGAAATTGATTATTCAACTTTGTGATAATACATGATGTGTATTTGTTACAAGCTTAGTAATCAAAGCTCAGCTAAAAAAGACTATCTGTTACTGCTTTAGGCGTTTTTACATAACATAGATTGTTTACAACATGATTAAATATAATTAACAGGGGCGGACTGGCTTGGTGAGGGACTGAGGGATCTCTCAGTGGGCCCCCCCACTATGTGGGCCTCATGGGCCCCAAGGGTAAGGCAGAAAACGAAGGAAATTATTTAATTTGAATGAAGAGCCAAATATAAATTTGGGATCCCTTATTCGGTATCTTAAATATTCAAGTTTTAAAGATTAGGCTACAATTTATGAAACTTTTTCTTCTATAGATTTCATATCAATTGGACACGTGATAGTCGAGGCAATAAAAAAACTGAATTAAAATAATGATTATTTATTTAAAAGATAAAATTAGTCTTTAGTGAACTGCATCCATTGTATATTCGTAATGAATCTATGATCACATGTAGTTAAATTCTCGTACACTGCATATCTTTAGAGTTCAATTTATCAATCTTACGCTAAACGCGAATGAAAATTTAATAATAGAATTGTATTGTTGTTAATGCCTGCAATATTGTGATATTTTTGGTTGAGAAAGTAACTATACTTGCTACGTCATAATGGCGCTAATTATTCAGCGAGTAAAGATAGAACTAAACATTAAATTAGTTATGCATCTGACAATAGACAATATTTATTTCGTCACAACAAAATTATAGCAATCATACAATATCATTAACATGGTCAATAATTATAAAA
>JAQIXG010001195.1:0-23706 GCA_034700105.1 Oconnorella tubifera | reverse complement strand
ACAGACAAGTACTAAAATAACATCAAATTGTAAAATTTCTATTTTTGATTACATTTGAGCTTAACTATTTCTAATTTGATTGAAACAATAATAAGAGCAAAAATACCCCTCCCCCCACCCCTTATGAATTCACCACTGATGATTTCTGCACATTAGAATCAACAACGTGAAAATTAAAATCACCATGACAGATTTTGTAAGCAAGTTAAGCCCCGCCTAATTTTAAATGATTGACAGCTTTTTGCCTGGAGCAGTCGTGCTGTGTGTGTTTCTCTGCCTGGAGTCAGACCCAACAAAGTCGTCCAGTCAAGTTGTCCAGTTGAGTCAGGACGGCTTGCCTGGACGACTTGTTGGTTCTTGTATTCTCACCTTTACTTATCACTCATAAAATGGCGAATTAAATGATTAAATGATTATTAAATTATAACTCATAAAATGGCATTTAGAATGCCGGCATCTATAGAATGACGGCATCCTATAGATGTCGGCATTCTATAGATGCCAGCATTCTATAAATGCTTGCACCTTATAGAATTCTATTGATGCAGGCACCCTACTGATGCCGGCATTCTATAGATGCCGGTACCATATAGAAGCCGGCATTCTATAGATGTTTTCATTCGATAGCTGCCGGCACCCTATAGATGCCAACATAATATAGATGCCAGCACCCTGTAGATGCCGTCATTCTATAGATGCTGGCATTTTATAAAGGCACCCTATATATGCCTGTATTTTATAGATGCCGGCTTTCTATAGATGCCGGCAAGTTTTTAGATGCCGGCACCCTATAGATGATTGCATTTTATAAATGCCGGCATTCTATAGATGCATTTATTCTTATATTCTGTATGTTCTCTAGATTCCTGCATTCTATAGATTCTGGCACCCTATTGACGCCGGCACCCTATAGATGCTGGCATTCTATTGATGCCGGCGTTCTATAGATGCCGGCACCCTATAGATGCCGGCATTCTATAGATGCTGGCACCCTATAGATGCCGGCATTCTATTGATACCGGGTTTTTATAGATGCCGGCATTCTATAGATGCCGGCATTCTATAGATGCGGGCACCCTACAGATGCCGGCATTCTATAGATGCCGGCATTCTATAGATGTCGGGTTTTTATAGATGCCATCATTCTGTAGATGCCGGCATCTATGGAATGCCTGCACCCTATAGATGCCGGCATTCTATAAATGCCGGCACCCTATAGTTGCCAGCATTCTATAGATGCCGGCATTCAATAGATGCCTGCACCCTATAGATGCCGGCATTCTATACATGCTGGCACCCTATAGATGCTGGCTTTCTATAGATTCCGGCATTCTATAGATTCTTGCATGCTATAGATGCCAGCATTCTATAGATGCTGGCATTCTATATGCTGGCATACCCTATAGATATCTCATTCTATAAATGCCGGCGTTCTATAAATGCCCTCATTCTAAATGTCGGTGATCTATAAATTCTGGCTTTCTATAAATATGTCGGCATTCTAAATGCCAGTATCGACAATGCCGGCATTTAGAATGCCTACATTGTAAATGCTGTAATTTCGAATGCCTGCATTGAGAATGGCGGCATTTAGAATGACGACATGTTCTATTCAGAAAGTCTTAATAAAATCAAAGTTACTTATTTTTGATTCATGGATTTATTTGTATTTATCTTTTATTCTCCAGGTGGAGAGAATGTTTGTAATATTTTTATAGTAATACGTTCTTACACTGAATCTGATTATTAGAATTATGCTACTGTTAGGTCAACTTTTC
The DNA here is from genome assembly GCA_034700105.1 of Oconnorella tubifera. Taxonomy (NCBI): domain Eukaryota; kingdom Metazoa; phylum Annelida; class Clitellata; order Enchytraeida; family Enchytraeidae; genus Oconnorella; species Oconnorella tubifera. The sequence goes on along the minus strand of JAQIXG010001195.1, from coordinate 21,928 downwards.
ACTGAGCATTTTTATTATAATTAAGCAGTGCCCTCTCTGTATGTTTTATTTTATGTATAGGGTTGGATAAGGTCAGTGAGACATCATAAAGATGTTGTCTTTCTTGATATCAATGACGGGTCTTGTTTAAAACATCTACAGATTGTTTCATCTGTATCTAAAGTGCCTAGGTGAATTTGAGATATTTTAGCATTTTTCAGTTAAATTTGCTTCTGTTTTATATTTCCCTTGAAATTATAATAATAGTATAACAATAGTAATACTTTAATTAGCTTTAATCCTAATGAAATTATATCATTAAAAAATTGTGTTATGAAAATTTATCGTCATTAATTTTCGATAAAAGGTTTGCAATGCTTTTGAATTTAAAGTTTTCTGTTTGTGTGTAGTGCAGCAACTTTTGGGAGTAGTATTGAAGTTCAGGGAGAATTAATGGGAAGATCAGTGACAAGTTCAAAAGAATTACAAGATGATGCTAATTCTGCCAAGATGATTTCTAGTGCTGCAGAAGTTAAGCAGAAAGTTGAAGTGAATGCTGAAAAAATTGTCGTCATTGGGCCTTGTGACTTTTTGGTAGTTACTTTTAAGTAATATTTATCAGTTTTAATATACTTAATCAAAATATTCATGAGCAATTAGTTTATTTCTTAGCTTTAAAAAGTAAAAAGACTATAAATGTCTAGTTTTTAATATACCTGTATTTACTTCATGTAATTTGAGTAAGAAAATGTCTCAGATATAAATTTAAGTCTGTTATTTTTATTTTAATGGAGTGAAAATTTTGTTTGTTCTTTATTTCTAGTCATTATAATGCTGAGTTAATTATAGTTGTATTTGACTATATTTGTTTGAATTTATATGTTAGAGCTATCCGTTCAAAGCAAGAAAGATCCATCCCGCTGACTATATCAGACAGTTTATTCACTTGAGACCAAGAACATCAAGATTTGGTTCTTTGTTGAGGATAAGAAATGCTGCCACTATGGCTATGCATCAATATTTTCAGGTCTCATCTTGTATTGACTTAATCTAATGATTTACGCATACATTGTAAATTGAATCTAGGACATGCGGTTGCAAATAGGATTACTTTATTAAGTACTGCCAGGGAGATTGTGTTTAACGGCACATCAGCACAAATTGGTTATATTGTTTTATGATTTGTTGATTAAAAATTTATTCAGTCGTAGCTGACGAGTGATTTTCTTGTTAGTCTTGTTATTTTTTAATTTATTTTGATCAGAAGTCATACTTATGATGATAATGAAGATAATGATGATGATAGTGATGATGATGATTATGATGATAATGATGATGATATTGCAGAAGGAAGGCTTCTGTTTGGCGCAGACTCCTATTATTACATCAAATGATTGTGAAGGAGCGGGGGAAGTGTTCAGTATTCGGGTTCTGTTTATCATCAAGTTGACTATTAGAAATATTTACTAATTTTTTAGTAGATCTAAATCAAGAATATTTTAAGATTTTAACTGGCTATAACTTTTGATTGTAGTTAATTTGATGAACTCTTTATCATTTATAATTAAGTTTATTTTCTTGAAAAGTTTATGAAGTTATGTAATATTGAAATTACTTGAAAGTAGTTTCATTTGAAATTGAAATAATTATATTATGGTCAGTATAACTTTCAAAAGTTACTTTATGCATTTATTTGCATGTTTATTATCTATCAAATTGTCTCACAATTTTTATAAACACATTAAACTTTAATTTATTATTTACTAAGTTTTGTAATGAGATAACAATGCGGTTGTAATACTTTATATAGGCTTCTAATGATAAGATAAAGGCTAATAGTAATGATGAATTTTTCGGTCAGTCAACTTTTCTTACTGTGTCTTCTCAATTACATCTTGAAGTTCTTAACGGGTTGGTGTGTTAAAGATTTAAATCATCTCGTTTGATATGAATAAGTTAAAATTAATGAACATTGACTTGTTGTACTAAGTTGCCAATTATAATTGAGTGTAGAATTTTATATGAAATAAAAGTAATAATATAAGTATTATAAGTAAATGCTCATATAAATGATATCTAAGTAATCTGAAGTAAGTATATGTGAAGTATATATTTTCATTCCAGCCAGTTAACAAAGAAGCAATATACAAAGTTTATGCAATGGCATTTAAGAGTGTAAATGTTTTGTTGTTATATTAAAGTTGATAATTATATTGCGGTATATTTATTTGTTATAGAGCTCTGTCTAAAGTTTACAACTTTGGTCCAACATTCAGAGCTGAGAACAGTCAGAGTAGACATCATTTGTCAGAGTTCACTATGGTAGAGGCTGAAATAGGTTTCATTCAATCGCTAAATGACATCACTCTAGTTAGTATATCAGTATTTTAAATACTAGGCTAAGTTCTGTTGTTATATGATTTGTAATAAGAAAACGAATGAATGAATTTATTTGAAATGTAAGAACATTGTTTCTTTAATGAATTTAATTGCTAGGAAGGCAGCAAGTTTGACCGGTTTCGAATGTGGCATGTAGTTTGTTAAGTTGATGACTAATTCACTTTTTGCCAAAAGTTTCCATTTATAAAATATATGTATAATATTATTTATTTAATAGAAAACGAATGAATACTCTGATATTTCATATGGTTTTTAGATGTTTAAATTTTAAATTTGCTATAGTTGTAGCTATTATCTGTAATTGTTTATCTTTTAAGTACTTATATCATTGATAAGGGCATCTGTCATTACTGTTAACATTACTACATTATGCTACTCATTGTGATATTTATTTTCTATTTTATCTGATTTAGTGTATAGAGGGATTATTGAAGCACACAGCTAGTCATATAGTAGACACATGTAAAGATGATTTTAGTTTCTATATGGACAGCATTGCTGATGAAAAACATCGAGTAATTCAGATATTTTATTGCATTTTTCTAATTAAGTCTTTTTTGTTCTAAAATCTATCAGTTATAGAAAGTATTACCATATCGTATAGAATAAGAAAATGCAGTTACAAAAATTGCATTCAATTAAGATTGATGAGTTTTGCCATTGTTGCAATTTATTGATAATTTAAATCAAATTTAATCTTATTCTTTATCTTATTAGAATAATTAGAGTTTGTATATTGCATTTGTTGTTTAGATGATAATTGATAAGATTCTGTCTAAACCATTTATCTGGTTAGTTAAATATATTTATAAATTGTAGCAGTTGCGTAATTTCTCATAAGAATTATTTGGTTCTATTACAAATTTTAAAAAGTCTATTTCTTATAATAATTATGTAACTATTTAAACATTTAAATATTTTAAAACATAATCTATAGATAGGCAAGGCTTAAACTGTATATTATCATTTTATTATGTAATTTCTGTATCGATATATTTATGCACTAATAGAACGAGTGAGAAAGTATTGAAAGGAGATTTACATATGACACTCTTAATGCCACTGCGTGTTTTAGACTTTAGTGGCAAATTTTTCTGATATCATTGTTATTACGCTCTATTAAAGATTTCTGTGTCATTAGCTTTATCAGTTAACCACAAGTTATAATAAGATCACAAAATAATGATCTATTTAAGTTCTACTGTATACTAGTTATTTTTTATAAAAACCGATCCAGCCTTTCAGGCAAACGTTTGAAATAATTTGTGTAATTCTTTGCGTAGCATGACATATAATGAAGCCATTCAAGTTCTTGAGAAACATAATGAGAAGTTTGAACACAAGGCTGCTGTGAGTTATATGTTATATATTTGTATCTTCAGTTTATTGTCTGGTTTTTGTTTAAGCATTAAGATATTTTGTGCAATATTTATAGAAGAGGGATGGAAAGGATTGTCCCCTTCTATCCTTTATCCAGGGTGGGATTGGCCCATCATGCAATTGAAGATATATTTAAAAATGGCTATTTTTCTATGTTATTATAAATGAATATAATACAGCTTATCCAAGCGACTGTGCTATCTTGCATCAGTTCTGCATCAGTCAGATCAGATCATTTATGATTTTATACTGTATATTGTACACTGTGCTCACTTTGATGTGATACTTGGTTTTATATAATATGCTGGACTTGAATCTTTGACAACAAGTTGACAACTCAAAGAACTTCACTAACTAGCGCTATAGTTTTCACTGATTGTGTGATTTCAGTATGGCATTGATTTGTACAAGGAGCATGAACGGTTCCTTGTTGAGTATTCTAATGACATTCCTGTCTTTGTCATCAACTATCCTGTAGATATTAAACCTTTCTATGCGAAACTAAATACTGATGAAAAAACAGTATGTCTATATATCTTATGTTTTATGTTTAGTTATATTGTAATTTACTTTAATATTTAAGATTTATTGAAAGCAGGTTCTCTTGTTATTTCTAATTTAAAATTTAAATTTAATATTCAACGTAATATTAAATTTAATATTTATATTTAATGTTTAGTAAAAAATTTAATGTTTAGTATTCAACTGGTTAATATTCTAACATTATACAATTAAATCATTGTTCATTAAGTACTTTAGTCTTTTTTGTGCTGATGTGACATTAAGCTTCTCTGTACAGGTTGCCTCAGTAGATCTGCTGTTTCCGAGTGTGGGTGAGGTTTGTGGGGGAAGTTTGAGGGAAGATAATTTGCAAAAACTTGAACGGAGAATTTCAGAGTCAAAAATAAAAGGAAAATTAGATTGGTGAGCTTAATTATTAATTACTAACTAAATACTACTATTGTGTATGACTTGCAATGTTTTATATGTTTTATATAGTATTCTTCTTTATGGCAAGGATTTGCTGGGTTTTTTCATGGGCATTTTTCTGAATATTCTGCCTCTTTATTTTAAAATTTGATATATATATATGACAAAATTTCTTTAGTTTTGTGGAAATCTTATAATGCTCAAATACTGAAAATGAATGATGCTGATGTGACGTTACAGGAAAACAATCTCATGTTAAATTTAACTGATATATATGTCAACCCGTGACCGTTCAAATCGGCTCTGACAAATTGACCGTGATTGTTAGTTCTTAGAGTTAGGATTGCAGTTAGGGTTAGGTTTAGGATTGAAGTTAAGGTTAGGATTAGATTTCAGATTCAGTTTGGTTTGTGTGATAGTTGCTAAATTAATTCACAGTTTCAATTTGTCGGGTTAATATATTCGGGGCTGGTTTATTGGGGTACCATTTCAATTGGTTTGTCTTGATTTTCTGTCAGAATGGCGTTTATTTCTATTATTAAAGTTGATGGGTAATAAAACGTTTGTAATTATTGTTAATATTATCTGTTCAGGTATTTGGACCTGCGGAGATTTGGTTCGGCTCCACACGGAGGGTTTGGTGTCGGCTTTGAACGTTTCATTCAGGCGTTACTTGGTGTCAAAAACATTAAAGATACGTTGCCTTTCCCTCGCTCCGTCAATCAGTGTCAGTTGTGACAACGTGTCAACTGTCACATGGCATTATGGGTCAGATGTTGTATAATTATATGTCAACTGTCGGATGTTGTAATGTTATTTTTATCATGCGTCAGATGTGACAATGTCGAGTTTTAAGTATCAGAGTGGACAATGTTATATATGTGAATCATAATATGATAACTTTATGTGTCAAAGTCACGATGTATGATAGTGTTATATGTCAAATGGCACTTTTTTACGTTATATGTTAATAATGAGATGTTGCAGACATTTGTGTCAATTATTACTTGTCATTTAATGCGGATTGTACTAAATTATATGGAGTTAAACATTTGTTTATTTTTTAATTCTTTGTATGTTCTTGTAGATATATCAAAATTATCACGCGTTGTATCGTGATATAAAAATTTAAGTAATTTAATAACTATAAATATATTTAATTTAGTATGATTAATTAAATTATGATCTAAAATATATTGCACTTTGTATTCTGAAATCTTTTCATCAAAAAGTGTAAATTATTACAAGTTACATTAACCTTTGATAAAATTAAAGTGGAACACACAACTAAAAGTTGAAACTTTTTAATTAATATAATAACAAAAACACAGTTTCCTAGAATCTACTGTACATGATATTATTTCAAGTAAATCAACTATTGACTACATAATATAGATAACGATATATACAAAGAGATGCATTCAAAATGATTAGCTTGTTACGAAAAAATGACAGGATATTAAATAAGGACGAGTTTATAGATCTATTTCACAACATATTTCATGACATTGCATCTTTCCATTATAACTTTTATTGATTGAGACCAAATTCAGGATTGATATTTTAAAATAGATAACTTATTTTTATAGGCAGCTAGTTACACAACATTTTAACTTCCTTTTTAAATATACAATATTTACTGTAATCATTTAATGGTTCTAGGCTTCTAATAAGATTAATTTTTTTATATATGGTCTATTTTTAATTATGGCTTAGTTAATATTACAAAATATTGACAATATAAAAAGACATCGTGAATTTGTTTAAAAATGTAATATTAATGATTGTACAAAAAAAAAATAATTTAAAAGATTTTTCTAGATCCCAGGATTGTATTTATACCTACAAAACATTCATTATGGATAAAGTAATCTTAAGTAATTAAGTGTTTATAAGCAGATCCTGAAAACTTATTGAAACAGATTATACTTGCCAGAAGAGCAATTTTGGAATACATCACAGGTTGCAACTTTAACAACTGTTGCACTGAAGGCAAGCTACAGCATCAAGGCCGATATTTTTCATCTAACTTGCCTTGTCTACACCATACTGCATAACATTCTTTTACATAACACCCTTCAATGTTTCATCGAGTTACATATTAGTTTGAATTTTAGCCTTTTTCACTGCTATCATCACTGCTGTAATCAAGTTCAGCAGAAAAATCGCTCTCTGCATCGTCATCGTCATCGCCCCAAGTATCTCGTGTGAAAACGTCAGAATTATTCGATATCTTCAGTGTAACTGGACTTTTACTGGTAGGTACAACTTTTGGTTTGTCTTTAGAGGTATTACTTTGGTCAGTTTCAGAGTCAGATGTGAGTTGATCAAGGGAATGTCGTGCTAGGGGAGCTCTGGCAAGTTGTGCTGATGGGTTTCCTTACAATGACCACAAACTCGTCATAATAGCAATTATAAAAGAATTTCAATATCATAGATAACGCAAAAAGAGGCAAAGTTATTTCTAAAGGAAGATATTTTTCAATGAAGTAGAACTGCTTGTAGATGTATTGCAACAATTTGTTTAAGATTGCTTAAATTTTAGCATAAAGTAAATTAATGACACAACAGGAATAAAATTTCTATATCAACATACATTAAACATTACATTACATGATTACATTAATTAGTAAACATTATCAGTCAATATAAAACTGAACAATAATTAAGTGCATAGATTTGATAGTAAATATACTTAGTAATAATAATATGCATTTATTTTATGATAATATATATTTATTTATTAACTAGCATATATTTCCCTGTTTCGCCAACAATATTTTCTTGTTGCCAAACAAAAAGATTTTCCTAATTTGACTTGTATTTAAAAACTATTTTTACCTAAGCAATTAATTATATGAATGAACTCACCTACATCTTGAATAATGGACTCTGTTGGTATGCCTATGCCATTCCAATTGGGCTTGGCTTCGTTTTGCTTGGTGGGGTTCTTGTTGTCAGAGTTGTCACTTTCTTGATTTTCTTTGCCATTGTTGACCCTTTCATTGATAGCAATTTCTTCAGTACCATTTCCACTCTCCTTCTTATCATTTTCATTGCTACCACTCTCTTTGTTATCATTTTCATTGTTACCACTTTCTTTGTTATCATCTGCTTTGTTACCATTTTCATTTTTACTCGACGATTCAGCAACAGGTTCTCCGACAGTATTATTTTTTTCTTTCTGTTCTGTAAAGTTAACATAAATTTCTTTTTTAAATTAATGAATAAAATTTATATAACATAAATAACAGACTAAAAGTAATTAAAAAATCACTATTAGAAATATGATCTTAACTTTTCTGGATGAACATTTGATATTAATGATTACATAGCTATATTCGGTTTCACCTGTTACAATTCTAATCTAATTACAAATATTTGTTAGATGAAGAGTTTTAATTAACTACTGTAATAGCTATGCTCAAAGCAGGAACACTAATTGATCTAAAACAACTTTGTTCGATTTTCGTTCATTGTTATAAAGCAAGAAGACTGCAAGGAATGGAAGCGAGAAACTAAAGAATGACTGCTATTCTATTTCCTGACCTTATAGCGGGAAATTATTTTAGATCCCTTTAGGAATTTATAGTTTTTATTGTTAGATAATCATTGTTTCATATTGTTTCATTCATTTGCTGGGTAATTAATTTCGCTGTCTCATTATTTCAGTATCTCATTGAAATAACACATTACTCCTATCATTAGAAGGATATATTATTGGATTTTATTGCTAAAAGACAAAATAAGAGGAAGAGTTAACTTGGCTGAGTTGTCACTTTCATTTAAACGACCTAACAACAGACTTTAAACTCAATGTTGACATTTCAAATGCATTGTATAATATAATATACCACAGTGGATTGAGTGGCTTTTACAGATTTATTTTACACTAACATTTCTGTAGTATTATATAATCCACAAAAGAGAGATTTATAACCTACCTAATAATGAAAATTTTATACATCAAATTTAATAAGACTAACCATGTTCAGCTGTTTCTCGCCATTTCTGTTTGTTTTGAACAAAGAATTCAATCCAAGGTTGCTGTATCTCTACTGCAACAGTTTCTTTTGAAAACAAACCAAAAAGAATTGTTAGTTTATTTAAAAGTATTTTATAAAATGGCGTAATTTTAAATTTCTACTGTACATTTTAGTGATGTTTCCTTAATTTGTACTAATGATATATGTTATATCCGTTTACTCTTTCACTTTCAAATTGATTATGTGAACTTTTATGTGAATTATGTTAATTATGTGAATTTTTAATTATGAAGTCAAAATATCAAACCTTCCGTAAATAGTATTGGTTTAGACTCGTGTGTTATGACCGTAAGGTTACCTAACTGATCACATGTTCCCACTTATTGACCCAAACCAATGTTCCCACTAAGTGTTCCCACTTACTGACCTAAACAGGGCTCCCATTACAAAAAGTAAAAGAAAATTTAGCCATACTTTTAGATTTTGGTGTAGATTCAGACGACAGTGATGAAGATCTAGATGATGATCTACTGGAAGTTGATTTCGGTTCCTTTCTTTCCTCTTTCCTATCATTTTCCTCTTTCTTGTCATTATCCTCATCTTTACTGACTGACTCTGTCTGAGCCATTTTTAGTGGCAAAGAAGTGCGAACAACACGTTCTAGCATTTCTCCTAAAACTTGAAAACTTGGCTCTACAATGAAGTCTATGAATCCTATTTGAGATTGCGGTATAACTGTTGTTTCACGGTCGCATAGTGGTGATACAGGCAATCCCATTTGCTTCTCTGTATCTCCCTGTTGAGTATAAACACTGAATAACTTGTAAACAACTAGAGATGATAATTTAATTATTTAATACTACACCTAGTGATAAAACTAAAGTAAATCTGCAATTGTGCAAGCATGAAATTGTGATGGTTAAATTTTATAGAAATTGCCAAAGTAATGTACAGATAATTGATTGAAACTATAAAAATTATATGATATAATGAATTAGAGTAGTTTTGTTTATGTCCTCAATGAATATCAGATGAAATCATATCATTTTGCAACCTAGTGCGGTATTAATAAAAGATATTTTAATACCTGTTTAAAAAATTCTTCTACAAGTAAATAGGTCCAACGTTTATGAAGTTGCCAGGACTTTGCTGGATGACTGATGTCAGCACAATGCACTATCATAGATAAAGCCTTCGTCTTATCCACACTAAACAATAAAAGTCATCAACAGTAACTGTTATAAATTTGAATATAATCTTAAATAATTATAAAAAAATTCTGCGTTGTATATATTTATTACTGATAAAATGAACTTCATTAATGTTAAACATGATTAACAGTAAAATCTAAATTAAGCTAATGATTTTGAAATTAGGCTAATGACATTAATTATATACATTTTTTTTATTTAACTTTATCACAAAAGTTGCGATAAAGAGATTCATTTCAATGGCTCTCACTTAGAATCCTAATAAAATGATTTATTTTTTACAGAAGAATTAATTAATGTATTATTTTATAAAAAATATACAGTCTATTATTTATAGTTGTATGAATTAATCTATGATTATTTTCACTCATAATCAAGTTTATGTGACAAACTAAGTGAATCTCGTCATTTTTGATAATATTACCAAATGCGCTTAATGTTTTATGAGAGCTAGTATCCGGTTAAATTGGTTGAATTGATTCCAGTAAAGTGTTATTTATTACATTGTTATTTATTAGATTGTATTTATTTATTACAGAGCTATATTTGAAAATACATTCACTTGACTTACGCTTCAGTAGGGTTAGCGAGAATTGCTTTCATATTTTTGATTTGTTGAAAATGATAAGACATGTCCGTACACAAAACTATTTCTATGACTAGAGTTCGGAAGTATCTAAATTCAAACAAGACATTTGTATTTTAAAATCAGCAGTTAAATTTTTATCATCTTTCTAAATATAATTTTGAAAAATGAAGATCTTTTTAAAAGGTCTCTATAATACAATATAAGTAAACGTCACTATGATTTTCAATCAAAAATGACTTTTACTAAGCTATTGAGGTTAGTAAAAAGTCATTTTTGATTAAAAATCATAGTTCTAATCTGTTAGTATTCACTATATGAAACTGAATAGTAGATACAAAAGTAAAATTTTTGATACTTCAGATATTATAACTTTCAAAAACTAAATAACAATTTCCATTGTGTTTCAGAGTGTCATGTAATATATAATTGAATAAGTAACAGTAATAAACTTAAAATAAGTAAATACAACAGTAAAAATAGGTAAAAAGAACAAATAGTTTGAATAGTAATAAATTCAAAATCTTGCCTACTTATATATTAATTTAAACCTTACTTGTATTCTTCGATGGTAAGATTAGAGAGAATGTTATTATTTCCTTCCCTCATGAATCTAAACACTGAGCTGATGTGATGATTCTCCAACACAGCTTTGTCATTGTACAGCAAAGCCATCTCAGAGCTAAAATTGGTTAATACAGACGCTTGTATTTTTAACTGGAAAAAAAAGTAGATTTAATGTTTCATCTTGCAAGATGTCTAAATAATTTAGTGTTTAAATATCATGATTGTTTTATTAGCTCTTTCTATGCATCGATTGAACATCTAGACATCAATCACCATATTGCTGAGCATTCAGCAAATGAGTCAAATCACTGAAATATTTTGGATGCGAATAAAAAATCTTTGGTTGCCCAACAAACATGATGATCTCGCAATCTCATATAAAAAAAGGTTGAGAATTGTGTAATATATGATAGCTTACGATGTGTTTATATGAAATAAATTTGTAGTTCCTGTGTGCTCATAGTCATGGATCATGGCTGCTATTAGAACAGCAAAAGTCTCCAAGTCGGACAACCATAGCTGTTGCAAAGAATAACAATACTATAACAAATCAAGAATTTTTTAATAAGGTTCAATTGCAGTCTCTGTTTTTTAATCTAATTGACAAATTCTTTACAAAATGACAATGTTAATTTTAAACACTAATTATAATAATAACAGAGACATAATTTTCAGCTAATAAATGAAGAAATATAGAATTAAAAAAGAAAAATAATAAATGATAATAAATATCATATTTAGAATCTTACAGAATGTTGCACGTCTGCCAGTACAACATTGAGAGTCTGAGCTACGTCTGCCGCATGAATGAGACAGTGATAGGGATTGCTATTCATACTGTAACCCTGTTCCAAGCGTGTCAGGAAATTGTCTAGTGTCATTGAACTTATCTAAATAGAAAAAAGTTAGGCCTATGCTGTATGAATGCTGGTTATAGTGAATCGCTGATATCATATTACAGATAACACATGTTGTCTTGTTTATTTCTTTTATGTTTTATCTAATGACACAAACATGCCAATGCAAAAATGCAAATATGCCAATGCAAAACATGCCAATGCAAAAATCACTGTAATATAATTTAATAAACTGAACAATCAAATATGACAAGCTTGTGAAGTTACCCCACCTTGAACTTTGACACGATGCTGTATTTCTGAAGCAGTTCATATCCTATATGTTTAAGAGCATGTCCCTCGCCCGCATCGTTCACTTCAAAGACATTAAACGTCCAGCTGTCCATTTTCTATCAAATTACAAATAAATTAAAACAATAACTATTTATTTAATCATTAGCCACTCAGTAAACAACATTAAGCAATTAAGTTTCATCAAAACATCAAGACTATTCAAATATTCTGTTCATCATAGTCCAGTTAAATGAAACTGATATGAACTGAAAAAACATTGAAAGTCAAAGATGATAACTCAAAATTGAAGTAACTATCTTAATTTAAGATAAATTGACATCAATTAGAATTCATAAAGAATAAAAGTTCATACAGATATTTTGACTACCATTAGAATCTATAGAAATGGGACTTACTTCAAGAATTTGCATAACATTGCTGGGAGCACGGAGACCTACAACACTGGACAGTCGCCGATGTAACCTGTATAGCAGACAGTTAAGAATGTATAACTTTAAAAATAATAATCAGTTATCAGTATATATTATGATTAAACTTAATCATAATGTATACTGATTACTGTAAAATGAACAAAATTCTCTGTACTTTTCTCTCTTGTATTTTTTTTTAAACACAATAGGTCTGTAGCCTAATCAGTTGCTAAGAATAACTTGAAGGCATGTAAGACTACTGAATGTAGTAGAATTAGTTTTATTAGAAAATATTGTGAATGCATAGTGTTCTTAAAATTTAAAAATCACAAAACGCTGAAAGAAATTTAAAGAGAAAGATATAGAAACAGTTGAGGAAGGCTTGCGGCAGTTGCAAAGGCTTCAAGAACATATTAGTTTGTAGTGTATTATGATAGAGACTACATCTTAAAATAATCATCATTAAAATAAACTTTTCTTCATGAAGATAAATTAATTATTCCAAGGTTAAAGAAATAGAAAGGCCAAAAGCAAGCTTGAAATAATAATAAGTATCATTGTTCTGAAAATGCAGTTTCATTATTCCCATTTCAAAGAATACTCTGCACATTTCCAACTTGAAGTGGCCGGCAGTAATTTTGATTTAGGATTCGAGAAGAATTACAGTGTATTTTAAACAATGATATATGCCTCAGTTGATGAGAATCCTAAAGGATCAGTATTTCCACCAAGATACAAAGTATTGATTATGTTTTGAAATAAATTAATACACTTGCTTCACCTATTACTTATTGTAAATTAAAATACAAATGGCTATTAATTCTCATATTATCATTTTATCAAATAAAAAACATCAAAAAAGTTTTATATTAACATGCAAGTGTATTCGAATCTTAGCACAAGTATGCTGCTGTTACTTCTGCACGTATAGGGCCTACTATGAGAATATAATCATTCAAATAATCTATCACATCTTTTGATATGAGATAAGTTTATTTAACTGGCCCTTGCTTAATCTAACTGGCAACTAATAGATGTAATTTTATATATATATAAGAATTTTACCTGTCAACCATGATCCCAGCCCTAATGACCGTAGCAACACTGCGAAATTTGATCCTGTTATCTTGACTTCTTCTGCTCATTAGATTCATGGAGTGAGTGAAGGTTGTGGTTAACCATTGCTTGACAATAACTGGAACAACTTTTTGATCAACACTTTCACGCAATTCATCTTCTTCATTCATAGAACGACTAAACATGAAAACAAATAATTTTTGTCACAAGCAAAAGTAAAAGTTTTCTTGGAATACTTTTAAAATTCAATTTTTGACCCTCCCTCTTGAATACAGTAATATTAATTTTTTAATTCCATCCATTACCATCTAAGATAATTTACCCTTTAAAATCATATATCTACTCTTCTTGCACATCTGAAATCATTTTTATTTTATACATTCTATCAGGTAATTTCCTGGCGTATAAAAACTAGCCGCTAAAATCAATAAAAATGCTCAAAGTAACAGTGAACAGACTTTACCTTAATTCTGCAGCATAGACTTTGTTCAGTACATTTGCCGCGTAGTCGATGTTTTTAATGACGTCAGCTCTAATCCAGGTGTCATTTTTCAGCTTTGTTACGATGCACTTCAGTCTGATATATAACATAATTAAATTGATATCATTTATTTATTTAATAATATACCATAATAAGTTAATTAACAATAAATTATCAATTTTAAACTTATTTTAAAAAGCTTAAAAAATTTAATCCATGATCACATATCATGGTGCCATGCATGTTACATTTATGCTGAGATCCACACAATAGCTAACACTCAGTATAGGCTTATCTGTAATTACTCTATTGTATAAGTATAGGTTAAAAGAATATTTTTGCATTGGCATTTGGATAAAAATCTGACGATCTTTTTGACAATAAGTGACTTTGACGACATGGTTCTCCAACAGTTAAAAAAATATTTATATAATAATTTTCAATTTAATAATATTATCAATCTTGGATTGCTATTGCACTTCTTTTTCTGATAATCATTAAATTATTTCACACACAATCTAGCTGGTTCAATACCTGAATAAAAGCGCTTCAAGCATCTCCACACTAATTAGCGTCAGTATATTATACTGTACTTTACTGATATGACGTATATTGAAATAAGCTATTAATGCAGCCACTCTGTTGAAAGAATTGTATTTAGGAAGAAAGGTGCGCTGCTTATAACTATAATTATCACGATGAAATACCGACAATATTACGCATGTGACTAAAAAATCTATTAATAATTGTTTTGACATATCTTATTATTTTATTAAGAATTAACCAATTTCAAAAGAGTATAAAATATGTAGATACAAAAGTAATAATTCCTTTTCGTAATATTATAAAATGTTATAATGAAAAATACTTGGTTACGCAACATATTCTAAATTTGGCTTATCAAATACAGCAGTTATTAACTAAATAATTGAACAATTCTTTGTCTTTGAATTATTATTTTAATATTATAAACTATATAATCTATTTTTGATTTAAATATTGAAGATATTATAAATATATACAAGGCTAATTTATTACTTTTCACCTTTACCACCTATATGCCCTAATACTCAGATTAATTGTTAACGCCTCTGCTAAAGTTAAGTGAATAATGTGTTGCTTCAGAAAACTACTTCCTGTTATGGCAGAACCAATCATTGCTTTGTATTCTACATGTGTAAAAATGACGTCACCAGTGTGTCTCATTCACTAATTAGGTAAGTTCTCAATTGAATGGCTGAGTTCAACTAAGCACTTCTATGGAATCATTTGAAATAGATTTATTTAATATAACAAAAATAAATATTTAATATAATGACATAAGAAATCAAGGTACACTCGCTGTGATGTTAGACCATTATAGATCAAAGAATATCAAATGTGTGAACCAGTATTAAACTGACTAAATTGAGTAGTAATGATTAGGCATGATGATATAGTCCTGGTTAATAATTAAAGTAATAATCTTAGATATGCTAAAACATGTCTCAATAATTTAAGAAGCAATGAAAAAATTCTCGCCTATGAAATTTTTTATTTAAAATTTTTAGTTTGGTTTCTTGGAAAACAGACAAGCCCTCGCACATTCAGTGGCCTAGCGCCCCCTCTGTATTTATAAATGGTCGAGGTGGTCGATTTCCTTTATAAAATGATGTGTTAGGTTTTTCGATAATAACATATTTTTAATTTTTTTCTTTCATGTTGTCTTTCTTAACAATTATATTATTAGAAAATTGAGCGGGGAGGGAGGGGGTAACACCAAAAAAAATCACAATCATAGTTTTTCCTCGGTTACTTTTTTTTACAAAAAATCAGTTAAATTACATTTTGGTGATTTTATACCTTAAAATCCCTCCGTGCCTACTCCGCTGCACACATGGTAATGAGAAATAATCGTTAAAATGCAATAACAAGTGATTCTGTTTATTTGCTCGTAATTATTAAAAAGGGAAATTTCATGAGAAAGTTTTGTTATAAACTAAATAGCAAGTTTAAAAGTTATGTCAATTAACATAGCAAAAGCCAAAACTTTAAGCAATATTCTAGACTTAGTCCTAACCCTAATATCGGTATAAATATAAAATCGGTTTAAATATAAAAGGTTTAACTTATTAACACTTATCAGTGATACAAAATGTTTTAATTAAAACGATCAGCCTACTTACTTTGCTAAAACGACACCTATTTTTTAAGATTTGAAATCATCAAACCTTATTGCACTTTGATGTATTGCTTCTGGCGTATTAACGGCCGGCAGGTGTTTGATGTCACTAAGATTGATGTGATGATGATCAGTATTTTTTAGTGCCTCGTCGCTAGAGTTTTTGGAAGACCTTGATGGAAGACGGTTCCTTTTTGGAACGACCATGTTGACTGGCTTTTTCCTGGAAGCTTTCGCCACTCTCTCCAGACCTATGGAAAATATTAGCCATGTCGTGTTATAAAAACTACATCGTGTTATTTTAATTTTGTAATAAAACTTAAAGGAGTAAAGAAAGCATTGCGTTTGTTTTAAATATCATTCATCATGATTGACTACACAAAAACAGGAATAGTCATCCGTCAAAATGATAATATAATACTTTGATTAACTGATAAACAAGGGATCAGTTGTTTAATTTTAAGTTTCCATCTGTTTACAGAATCTGATGATCATCTGAAAGTGTCAATTTTATACAAGCTGCTTATTAGAGGATTTGTTTTCAGTGGCCCCCCATCCCCCCTTTTGATCCTGAACGCAATTGTAATATTTCTTTATTCCCCCAAGAGAATGCGCCAAAGTATTAGTAAATCTCCCCCTCTCTAAGGCGCTCCGCTTCCACCACTTAATGGAATGGGGGCCATTTGGGGGCTCCTGCTTGTTAATAATGAAAGTTTCACTAACCGTAAATCAAATCTCAACTTAAGACATTAAGACACTCTCAAAGAAAAAAAAGAGAGTAAATAATAAACAGAATTTTTAGATTAAAACTTAAAATCTAGCCGTAAAGAAATTATGAAAAGTTCAAACGAGAAAAATTCTTGTCAAATGTTATACTTGAGAAAAAGATATCAATCCAACACTACAATCACTACAATAAAACAATATAAATCTATCTGTGAAAGCGAAATTATGGAACAGGATCCATTAATTATGTACTAGGGATAGCCTATAAAATACAAATCATGAAAGTAATAATATCAAAGAAACTTCGCTTATGACAGTACCGAGTATGTTCCTTGATCAGATTAAGTCTTGATCAGATGAGATAAACAAATTTCAATCGATCGTCCCACTACAAAATATCTACATTTATTGAAGCGCTATTTTCAGCAAACAAATCCAATTATGACTTGAAATTAAATAAAAAACAGGCTTTTAGAGCCTTAAATAATAGTTTACTGTATTGGCTGCATGGTATGAAATAATCACTATTTAGTTGAATAGAAGCATTGAAAGCAATATTAACACTAAAAAAATATTCGCGAAGACAAGAAACACTGTTTTACAGAAGAAACGATTATTTAACTAAAACATTCGCATGCTAAAGTTATCGCAAGTGTCTGACTTTTCAGGATACATTACATGATGCATCTTGTTTACAAAAAAATATATAATAATAAAGACATTATAGAATACAATAAACTTTATAAAATCAATTTGATAAAGTAATGTTTTTAGATAAATGATTAAATATGCAAAGGCTTTGTAGAATTCAAAGACTTTGTAGAATAAACGAATCCATCCTATTGATAGTCTTTTTAACAAGCCTAGCAATCTTGTTTTCAAGAAATATTACTGAGAACATCTTGAATGCTTCTCATGGATCTGTTGACTTTATTCATCAATAATTCTACATTCACAGACGACTGTTGAAAATAATGAATTGTCTTATTTTGTAAATGATACGAAACGTGCTTTTCTGACGGAAAGCGCAATTGTGAAGTTATTTACTATAAAGATTGAGTTTTGAGAACTTAGTCCAATTGTCCTAAAATGGTTGTTATTGCTGCAAATTCATTTTTCTCAGGCTGTTTAGTTATATCATCGATGTAATTTACAGATGTAATAGCGAAATTAGAGAGGAAGTTAAACCCCGAAGTGTTGTATTTTTATCTAAATTAATTAATCAGTTCAATAGTGGCAAATTATGATATCAGTATGACAAGACAAATATTTGTCATAGAACACACCAAGAAAAGAAGAAACGTACATAATCAGATAGTTTTAAGAAATTCTGATCTCCCAACGAAACATTTTGAAGATCCTCATTGGGTCATATTCTGAATAAACTTCGTTTGACTACACTCTTAATTTTAAGGGTTCTTGGGGGTTCTATTTGATCCACCGATGGTTCCATTTTAGTAAAAAGTATTTCATATAGAACCCTGAGCTGAGAATTTTTTAAAACGGTTCTATCTGCATTTGGAACCCTTTTTATAGAACCCTTTATAGCGTATGAGCTAGAAAGGGTTCTATACACTATGTATGAACTAGAGCCTAGGCTGTGCGAGTATAATAGGCTTACAGTGTAGGCCTAGAACGTAGGCTAACAAAATGCTTTTTATAGCCTATGTGACAGATGAGAAAATATTGGAAAAAAATATGATCAACGCTTATTAAGTAAGCATAACTTATATCATTTTGTTTATTGCATGCTTATTAATCATAAACTTGTTGGTTTTGGAAAATGTAATTGCATGGTTTAATAACAAAGAAAGTTGGTGCAAAATAAAAAAAAATCATTTTTACCAAGAACTAATTATAGACCTACTATAGCAAACTACATAAAATATTGAAAGAAAATGCCTAATATTGACAAACATGCGAGTGATCAATTATAGGCTACAAAATCAGTGACTAGCAGCGGCTTAAACAAAGTGACAGATTAAGAACAATGAATAGATTATTAGCTGGTAAGTTATAAGCCTAAGTTACTGAAATGAATCTACACAACCGCTGCAGCACTTGTCATATGACTCGGCTCTGGCATCAATGCAGTAGGCCTAAGTCTCGCAGCCTCTGCAGCGCTCGGCGTCAGTCTACTTTATAGGCTAACAACAGTTTGAAAAAATGACCCGCTCGATTTTGTTTATCTCTCATATTCAGCGCATAAAATAAGGATTTTTCCGATAAAATGTAAGCTTATTATAATATTGTTATGAATATAACTATAAGTTAATAACTTTTAATTTACTAAACTGAACTTGATAATGTGTTTACAGAATATAAGGGTACTGTACGTAATCGTTTATTCTGTTAAGCTAAATTCTCATTATAATTTATAGATAATAATAGTCGGAGCTTGCTGTGTCGTGTCCAATATTCTACTGATTATTTTCTATTCATGATTATTTGATTAATTTTCTGAAGCGTTATCAAATTAAGTTTTGATTATTTGTTTTTGTATAAAATATTTTGCGTTAACATTGAATATTAAATTCTATGCTTCATCAATAACTTATCGCATATTGTTTTTAATACAGGATTCTACTTATTCAACTCTAACTCTGGTGTTCAGGCCTCGAGAGCTCTTTGAAATCTGCCTCAGTCTTAATCAGTCGATCAGCTGTGAAAGATGGTACATTGGTTGCCTCTATTGATGCACTGTGATGGAATGGATGCACCACAGTCTATATCTTATCTTATGGATTTAAATTTACTTTGTGACATTGAGTATCAAAAAAAAATTAAAGCATTCTGAAAAAATACGGCTTCAGATGCGGTGATATTTAACTCGTGTTGACAGAAAAACATTCAGAGCTGTTCAAAATGGATATATGTTCGCATATAGGTCATTGAGATAATTAATGCATAATCAAACATTTGATACAAGTAATGAACACTAGTTTCATAAAAGTAGGCTAGTATCCTCGATTGCTGACTGACATATCAGGGAATAATGTTAGTAAATTAAATTGCATGGTTTCAGATTTCACAGCATAAAATGTACATTATTTTTGTTGATGATATTTTAATATTTCTTAAATTAGTCACATTCATAATTTCATCATTATAATGCATTATTGTGATATTCCTTTGTGTAATTCAATAAAAAAAATTTACAGAAATTCGTAGCCTGGGACCTTGTGATTTACCGTCAAACTCAATCTTAAGACAATTATTTTTCATTTGTATAATGCATATATTGAATTGTTATAATAGTCGTATAATATTACGATTTACTATTATAGATCATTATTATAAATTTTATACACAATGTGTATACAATTTATATGACATAGTTATAAAGACATAGTTTTTATAAAACTATGTCTTTTACATAGTTTTCCTTTAATCATTATTAGTATATTTATTTGTATATTAATCTGTATTTATGCGGTATATTAAAGTTATTTTAAATTGTCTGTTTCTTAGTCAAATGATATAATACTTTTCTTTATATTACTTGTAACGTTATATATTCTTATCGTTTCGTAGGGTAAACTTTAACGTTATTACATGCTATAGTGCATATTGTATATTAATGTCAATTTTTTAATGTCCTGTGTATTTTTATACAATTACCGCTGAAGAGTATTAAAGTACTTTCGTATGAATCGTTATTGTTTGTGATTAATTATAGAATTGTTCTGCTGTCAACATATAAAACTAATTAATGATAAAGGGTTCTATAAACAAGGTGTCATATTGATCCAATATTCAAGGTTATTAGTGAAACCTTTTAACAATTAAGGGTTCCATATTAAACTAATAATTGGGGTTACATTTAGAACCGTTTTTAATTAAGGGTTCCATATTAAACGAATACTGAAGGTTATATTTAGAACCTTACAATAATTAAGGGTTCTATATAGATCCGTTATAAATGGTTCTCTGAAGAACCCTCGTCGCGCAAAGGGTTCTATCCACGAGGGTTCCACATAGAACCGTGTCAAAAGGGTTCCATATGGCTCTACTGAGGGTGCCACCTGTGTATCAAGCGAGAGAACCCTAAAAGGTTCTTTATAATATCTTCAATTTTAAGAATGTATAGCATATAACTAAGCACTTCTTTGTTTCATGTTTTATTTCCATATAATATTTATTTTATGTATCCAGACGAAAGGTTCACATAATATTATGTATTACATAATATTATGTATTACATAATATGCTTTACTTATATGCTATACATATTTACATGATTACTTAATTACATATTATATCATCATTACATCTATTATATCATCAAAATGACTAGTGCGTCTGATCAACTGAAAGGCGCCGTTTAGAATCGAATCAGTCAATAACACACATAGAAAATAACTGAATAGAAATTCTAGATTCTAAATATAATAAAATCTTGCCTTAATTCCAGGAAGGCCAACGTCCCCCGGAGGCCCCCGTGCGCCCTGAAAAATAAAAATTATTTATTCAAAAAATATTTGCTTCACTTATTTTCAATCATTTTATCTTTAAACTTAAATGTACTTTAATTGATTTAAAATCAAATTATTGTAAATTGTTGCAATTTTGCAAAAATAATTCTACACTTACCTGATCGTTTCTAACCTCCCCCCGCGTGAAATCTCCGGGCGGGCCGGGGGCCCCCTACAATACATCCAAAAAATTATATACTTTAAAAATCATTCATTTAATGCTAATTTTGCATTTTTCTAATAAAATTTAAAAGAAATTTAACAATAACTTAAAATTAGATATAAATAATAATTTTTTAACCATTTCTCCGCGATCTCCTTTAGCCCCCCTCCCTCCGGGGTCCCCTTTGTCGCCCTGAAAAAATAAATTCAAATTTAAATATAACAACAGAATAATCATTTATAATA
>JAQIXG010001194.1:0-23711 GCA_034700105.1 Oconnorella tubifera | reverse complement strand
GAGTAGAGATACGAGTAGAGATACGAGTAGAGATACAAGTAGGGATAAAAAGAGAGATACAAGTAGAGACACAAGTAGA
The DNA here is from genome assembly GCA_034700105.1 of Oconnorella tubifera. NCBI lineage: Eukaryota > Metazoa > Annelida > Clitellata > Enchytraeida > Enchytraeidae > Oconnorella > Oconnorella tubifera. The sequence continues at coordinate 23,632 of JAQIXG010001194.1, read as the reverse complement.
GATACAAAGAGAGATACAAGCAGATATACAAGTAGAGATACGAGTAGAGATACAAAGTGAGATAGAAGTAGAGATAGAAGTAGAGACAGAAGTAGAGATACGAGTAGAGATACAAGTATGGATACAAAGAGATACAAGTAGAGATACAAAGAGAGATACGAGTAGAGATACATACCGCCAGCTCTTGCAACACCCGCCATCTTGACCTTTATTAATGACCTTCATACACAGAGACAAATATTCAAACTGCGCACAAATACATTCTATATTTAGTTGCATGTTTAGAAATTATCTCTATTTTCATTTCAATAAAACTATTTAAATGCTAAATTTACTAATTTCACTCATATCTTATTTAAGGCGTATTTAATTGCCGGTAATTATTAATGACAATGTATACAGGTTTTCAAAATATATAGTTGAAACAGTTAAATGCTTTTAGATTTTATTTAACTGGACTTTTTCTGCTTTCAATAAATAAGTTCATATAATACAACACATACGGAATTGCTTATATGTTGTGTAAATTAATGTTATATTATCGGAAGTGTTAAAACTTGAAGATAATTATTAGGGAAGAGATGCAATTAAAAAAACTCATGTTATTCAGTCAACAAAGTTGTTGAATCTTTTAATATCACTTAATATATCAGTACAGTGCATATTTTCATCCTATTGTCATGCTTGTATAATAAGTGAATACACAATCTACGGAAAGAAAACAATGTTTTGTTATTAACTTTAATTTTCACGTATTATGTAAAATTGCATTTCCACATTTTGTTAATAAAATCATCTTTATATAATAGCTGCCAATATCAAATATGATACATGTATCGCGTTTTCTGATTGGCTAATTCGCCCTAAAGTCTTATCGGATTGGTTGCTAAAAATAAAGTCGAGTAGATTCGATTTATATTTGTGGGAGAAAAAATAAACAAACAAATAAATAAAATAAATAAATAAAAATAAATAAATAAATAAAATGATAAAAGCAATTTTAGTTTTTAATAATCACGGAAAGCCTCGACTGATTAAATTCTATCAGTTTTATGTGAGTAGATTTATATATTAATTAGAATATGTTACGTGTTGTAATGTAAATAGAACACCCCCTGACTGGTGCTGAATGAAATGCGGCCCGATACGTCAGATTTATATAATGGCTAAATGGTTAGAGTGCCGGACTCAGGATATAGCTGATTCGGGTTCTATTCCCGCGAATGTTCACTGTTAATTTGCTGCACCCTTTAATTTAATTATATATGATGCATTTATATAGAACCTGTTTGTACCTGGAGTTAGATATAAATCTAATATGTAGATTAATTAATTAGTACGCGTCATATTAGTACGTGCGAGAGACTACTTTTGTATATTTTAATACTTTAATCCATTTTCATATTATAATTAATTTAACAATGTAAGGTTTAATCCGCTAATATTCATCAATTATAAATGCCCAATTTTTCTATTAGACTGTAAAATTAGTAAAAAAGAAAAATAATAATATTGAATTTTGTTTTAATGTAATATATAATAAAATAATTTTGAAAAAAATAAACAAACGTTAAACTGAATTGGCGTAAAAAGTGCTTACGAAAAACGAATTACGTCAACTTTTTTTAGGCTGAAGACATGCAGCAGCAGATAGTGAGGGAAACTTTTCATCTCGTTTCAAAGAGAGACGATAATGTCTGCAACTTTCTGGAGGGAGGGATGTAAGTGTTACATTTAATGGCTGCATTTGTAATGTCCGCACATTTAATTAGGTATAAATTGAAAGTTTAATTAATTTTCAGTTTAAATTTGATAATAACATTGCATTAGTTGCAGTGGTTTAGTAGAACTGTTTGTGATTAATTGTCCGTAGACAATTAGTCCCCAGATGGTTTATCTTGCGGACAATTCATCCCTCGACATTTGATCCCGTGACGATTCGTTCTTGGACATTTGATCCTATGATGATTAGTCCCCAGTCATTTCATCCTACGACGATTCACCTTGGGACGAACTGTCCTGACAACAATTATTGTGCTAATAATGATGTATATATTATTATATTATATAAGTTTTTATTGTTGATTTAATTGTCAGGCTGATAGGTGGGTCAGACTATAAACTAATCTACCGACACTATGCCACGTTGTATTTTGTATTCTGTGTCGACTCGTCAGAAAGCGAGCTGGGGATCTTGGATCTAATTCAGGTTTAATTACATTTTCTTCTATTTAAAACTTATATTTATATATACGATTTTGTACAATAAGTAATATTGTAATAAGTACAATAACCCTAACTCTAACCCTATATATATATATACATATTGTTACAGTATGTTTAAATTCTATATTATTTAATTTACTTTACTGTATATTAATTGGGTTTATTTAATTATATTTTTTTTTTTAAATGTATTTTATGTAAATTTGTAATTTGAAGGTGGCAAAATTTAATATCTGGCCCCAAGTACATTAACCTGATAAAACGCCCGGTCAATCCATTTACTAACCATAACTGATCAGCTCTAAACTTGACCCTAACCTTAGCAATAGCATTAACTTCAATCCTAACTCGAATCTTAACCCCCAATCCTAACCCTAACAATTAATAGTTGGGGCCATTTCGATGGGTCACAGCATATACATATTTATAAATATTGTAAGGTTTAATTCTTGCGCTGATGTAACGTTTATGATTATTTGTAGGTTTTTGTCGAAACACTGGATAAATGTTTTGAGAATGTCTGCGAGTTAGATCTCATCTTTCATGTGGACAAGGTAGTAGATAAACTTATTTATTTGATTTTATTTATTTTTGATAATAAATGAATATTATGTTTTAATTTATTTTACAACAATTGACGCAATATGTTTATATAAAGTACACGAAGGTCTATACGAAACAAATACATTGTACCGTATCATTAAAGTGACTAGTGCTCTGATCAACACAAGGGCGCTTTAGACAGCCGGATCAGTTACACACACAGCACAAAGCACTATTTGATGCGACACCCTTCCAAGGCTGTGGTCTGTGTTTTATAATGCATTCTTCAATATTTTATGCGTTTTTAATAATTTTTAATATTTTAAAGTTTTTGTATCTATGATTGAGATTTTAACTCTCATCCCTTTAGTTAATAGAAAGACGCTCTATCCACTGATAGTCTTTCAATACATACATGAATAAAATAAATACAATCAGTTTGACAAAAGTTAAACAATTAAAAAGTGACTGGGGGGAGACTGCCTCAAAATTTCCAGCTTCAACATTTCCCTGCTGCACCGCCAAAGCGAGGCTTATTAATGATTACATAATTGAGACTCGCTTTTACCAGCATAGAGGCTTTAATAACCGTTGAATTAAGTGTCTTACTAAAGGGTGCAACGAGTGACAGTGGCTAAGTAAGTAGGCTTTGATAAATCCTCAATAAATAAATAAATAAATAATAAATATATAAATTAACTTACAGAACAATTTTCTATCACAACTAAATATTTTTCTAACGATAATTAATCTCAAGTTGTAGCGTAAAATATAATTTAGTAAGAACTTTGGGCACCAAATACTATCTAAACATTTATAATGATTGATTATAAGCGGTGAGAGACTAAATTGTAACTAAAATGTGAACAAGTTTAGCCTTCAGTTACAGAAATGGAAAACCATTAATTAGTTGCAGAAGAAGACTAAATTTCACAAATGAAATTTGACGTTACGAAACGGTAGATTTATTAACGCGAACTTAGATGTTCCGTAGTTCCGTGTTCTATAAAAGAACTTAGTTGTTCCTTAATTCCCCGTTCCATATAAAAACTTGTACGTTTCTAAGTTGCCCGTTTTATGTTTTTATATAAGAATAGAAATTATATTTTCTGTAAAAAAATAGATATGTCTTAGTTCCACATTTCATATGAGAACTATATTCCCATTAATAAGTCGCGTGTTCTATTAAAGAACTTCTATGTTCCTCTAAGATATGCGTGACTACTTTCAATCAGGTTCACTTCATTCTCTCGGAGCTCTGCATGGGAGGTATGGTCCTAGAAACGAACATGACTGAGATATTAACTCGAGTCGAGGAACAATCGCGTCTTGAGAAACTCGAGGTATGGCAACTAGTCCGTGCGCCGCAGATCCTTCTGTTTAGTTTTTACGTGTTTTTTCTTTCTAATGCTAACTATTCAGGTGCATTGTATCCTGGGAGAGTTGTGCATGGGAGGCTTGGCGCTTGAGACTAATATGGTAGAGATATTAACTCGTGTCGATGAACAGTCAAAACTTGAAAAGCAAGAGGTAAACAATACACGCACACATTGGGGTGGCAGAGCCAACTTTTACTCAGTCCCAATTATATACGCTTGTATGCTGTATGCCATTTAATTAAGATTATATTATTTAATTAAGGAGTCTTTATTGTAGACTTTGATGAGTTTCTGACAGGTTACATATACTTTATGGTAATTAATGGCACCAACTGTTATATGGTAACGACTGACATATTATGCCACCAATAGATATATTCCTATGCCATATGGTATTTAAAAACACAAAGAGTTATACCTTCTATGATAACTAATAACACTAAGGTCTCATATGATAATTAATAACACTGGTGGTTATGTATTCTATGTTATAACTTACTAACGTAGTTATGTCTTAATGGTTGTCACAGAGTAATGTTATAATTTCTGTTCACGATCTACTGAAAGTTGACTAAATAACATTTATCTTGATTGACATACGTTACTAGGCTAAAGGGGCGGGATTTGTTAGAAAAGAATTATCAATATGTGCATGCGTTTATTTCGTAACTTATTTTATTTTCTATTTAGTCAACAGAGTTATTTATTATTTTGCGTTTAATTTAATATCAGTAAATATTTATTTCTCAAATTAGTTCACTGCATTTAGTTTAGCTTTCACCTTTTTACCCATTAGTGTTATTTATGATATTCACGTTCTCTTTTGCATGATATAGCCGGGCACTGTTTTAGAAATTTACTTTGATGAACGAAAGTTTATTTGTTTCATATATATGGAATTAGCCTGTAAAATATTTGTATTTATTGCAATTTGCTTTGGTAACCAGACAAAACGGCCTCAAATACGATGGGCTTAGTCAGTTCATTAAAAATCCTAACTCAAACTAATCACAACTCTAGCACTAACCCTACATTCAATCCTAACGCTAACCCGCATCTTAACACCAACCCTAACTCTAAGAGTTAATAGTTGGGACTGATTTATTGGGCCAATTTGACACTTGCATGCTAAAAAAAATTCTATTTAAAATGTAACCAATTTTTTTTTAATGTGTTTAAATTCAATACTAAAATTCTATAACATAAAAATATTGGAAAAAAGCTTATATATTATATACATGCTAGAATTAAATGAAGATAAATTTAATTTAAATCAACTAAAATTTTAGTTATCAAATTCAAATATTGTGATTGTCTTGAGCAATAAATTTAGCGTTAATTTATATTGTTTTTTAATTATTTAGTCTATGAATGAAATATTAATGTTCCTTTACAAAGTACGGTTCACTTGATACATCCTGGCTTCAGTGTGACAAGCCAGTGATAACGATTGTTTATAATGATAATAACGACTCATTAAATATGTCAAGGGCCTTTAGAGAAATGGTTAGAGCACAGGACTCAGACAGGTCCAGGTTCAAATCCCGGAAAGCTTAGTATTTCTCTAACTTGCTGCACTCTTTAGTAAGACGCTTAAATTGCCAGCTGTGTCCGAGACGTCGTTGATATAATACGATAATCCTGACATTAAAAATAATCTTTTGTTTAATGGTGATATGCTGTTAATAATGATGACAATGATGATAATTATTATGCTAATAATGATGACAATAATGTCAATGACAAAGATGATGATGATGACGATGTCTGCCTATGTTAGGCTGGTCTTGGCGCTGCCCCAGCCAGAGCTGTATCGACCATAAAAGAAATGAACATTCCTCAGAGAATCAAAGACATCAAACTTCCAGACCTGCCTTCTCTTAGTAACCTTAAATTGGGATGATTTATTACAAACTTTCATCATTCATGGGCGGAGCTAGACTGTCAGTCAAGGGGTACTACTAGGGGGTTGGGGCGTGGCTTTTATAGTGATTACAGAAAGTTTATGTTATTGGACATGATTTGACTTTGTTTTTTTGTTTTTTCCTCGAGAAAAATATGTAGCAATTTTCTAACTTTTTTAGTCAATTCAAAAATTCCTAAAAATAAACAACTTTCTCACATTTTTTTTTAACTTTCTATATTTAAAAAATATTTAAAGTATTTTTTTAATATTTTTAACTAAATTTTTTTTTGATTTTCTCTCAATTTTTTTCGTTCGTTTATTTTTTAACTAGTGCTCCGTTGTTATTTCATTTTTATCTGTATTGCAAATAAAAATTAGGTGGACAGAAGTTGGAAAATGACAAATTCCTTTATTAATTGCGGTTCATAGAGTGACCACAGCGACATTTCAATGATATCATGAATCAGTGTTGAGTATATTGTTTTCTATTGATAAAACATAACAAGAACAAAGAACAAGCTTGCTGCTCTTGTTATATAACAAACCACAGTGATATAGTGCAGGAACATTAATAAAACTTTTTTTCAGGGGGAAAAAAAAACGGGTCATTAACTGTTTCATTTTTGTAGCTACATAAATGTATCCAATGTTCTTTTAGAAAATCATTACTCAAGGAGGGAGGAGTTCGCCCCTAAGCTCGCAACTTTAATATTACAAAAATAGTTTTTACCTCCAATAATGGTTTTATACTCCAACAACCCTTCCTTGGCCACCTCACTGCTGCTATTAGTTTAAAACATTGTCTCGTGTTATCAGTTCTTGACATCGATTCATGACTTAATTCGCCAATGTCAATTTTATTTTCAAATTATTCTAGAGTACCCCCCCCCCACTTGGCTTTATTTTATTTCATTAATATGATTATTTATTTGACTGTGTTGTGTAGAGGTATTTGATCCACGGTTCCTTGTAAAAATAATTACAAAGATAAACTTTTGTAAAAATGTGAAGGAATCTTATTTTTATTGTAATGTAATTGTATAGTCTCTATTAAGTAATGACTCTCATTCATTTACTTGTATCATCTTTACTGTGTTGTCTTGTAAAATATGTATATTCAGCAAATTGGTAAGAGACTCGGAACAAAGGGTCACAGGTTTGAGTTCCGTGTAGCTTATCTATATTGCACTGACTTGCTGCACCCTTTAACGAGGCATTTTATTTAACATAGCTATATCTATCACAAATGGTAATCCAGATATTCACGTAAATTATATAATTGAAGTTTATGTTTCCTAAAGCAAAATATTATTTACTGCGCTGCGTTATGTATGAAGCGTTCACTTATCACTCGGTTTATACACACACAGTCCACAGAGTAATCATTTAATAATTTGTCGTTTTGTGCTGATGTAACATTAAGTATACGCAAATGCGCTATTGAATATGTAAAGTAGGTAAATGAAGAAACAAATACCAGTATGTAATTTTATTAATGAAAATAAATAATGTTATATTATGAATAAAGTATTAATTTTAATGGATAGACTAGATAATTACTATAATACTATTTTTGTTATAAAAAAGACTATACTTTGACTATCACTTGTGTTGCACCCTTCAGTAAGACGCTTAATTCAACAGCTATCGGAATCTCTGTAATTGACTCTGTCGCTTGTTACATTCATAAGTAGCTTTGAAAAATTGAAATTATAAACTTATTCAAAGATTAAAATTGTGTTTAATCAAATAAAATGTCTTAATATTTAACTAGTAGAAGATTTAACATATACATTGCAATATCATGAGATCACAACAATACAGTTATGTACAATAATAATAATAATAATAATAATTTAAATAAAATTCACCACACACATTCACACTGTAAATGTAAATAAATGAAAGTCTCATCATTTTTTGACACATTTGAAATTTTCCAATAATTCGCACAATTTTTCATTGAACTGACTCAAATTTGACAAGCATATTAATAGACATATATATTGTACTATAATTGTACTACATATATTGTAGTACAAATATTGTATACACAATAGACAGTAAAGTACTTATTTCATTGATCCCTGAGGCATGGACGGCTGAGTCAACCTATAGTGACCTGGAAATCAACCCAGGTCAGCGGCATTAGAGGCAGACGTGTTACCCCTTACCTTTTTTTTAAAGTTGACATTAAAATTTTTTTTTTTCGCAATGATAAACTCTTGGAATTATCACAAAATTGATTTTAAAATTCTGGAATTCCTTCTGTTCACTGAGTTATTAAAAATGCTGTAACTTTTGAAACACTTAACCTATTTGCATAAAATTAACGCACTAATAAAAAACCAACATGTGCCAAAATAAATGTAGAAAATTTCAAGCACTTCAATGAAAAATTCTATGAGTTACGCAAAAAACAACAGTAGTCGCAATAATTTAGACGCATCGTAAGTTTGAGTAGATTATTTTGGCACAAGACCTCGTGACGTTGGATAGAGCTCCTGTTCTTTCTTTCTGTGATTTGTGACTTTCTCTTGACCAGAACTGCAACAAATATACAGAATGAAAGTGAATCCGTAACAAGACAAATCAACCCAGACTGCTTGTTCTTAGGGTTAGGGTTGGACTTAAGGTTAGGATTAGGTTTGTGACTGGAGTTAGCGTTAAAATTAGATTTTGAGTTAAGTTTAGGTTTGGTTCAAGTTATAATTGCTGACTGAATTTTGTGAGGTTGATTTGTCGGGTTAATGTATTCAATAAATTGTCATATTAACATATTCAGGGTTCACAACCCACAGGTTGTGAACCTTCCATTACAGATTGCCTGAGAATTTGCAGGGGTCGCAAAAAGTGATTTATTTTATTTCATAGCAATTTGCCTGATTTATTTAATGTTACCTTCTATCAGTAGGTATACCTTGTTTGCTGGTAACAATACAAGATTACATTTCACATCAACTTAATAGAACACGTTTTATCAAAAGTACATACCAATTTAAACTTTTAAATAACAAAAGTTTCAACAGTAGATCAAGTATTAACATAAAATGGAAAACAAATCGATATACTAAAATACGAATCATAAATACGAATCATAAATATGAATCATAAATACAAATCATTGTAAGATATAAACCTAGCTGAATAGATATTATATAAACACTACCTGAGCATAAAATTGCTTCCTTTGTTACGTTTACTTTTAACGTTCGATTGACTGAAACATAAAAAATAAACAATCAGAAATAAACAACAACGTTCGTGAATCAAAGAAAAATAAAGCAATTGAATATTTATATTTTTAAAGTAAATTTATAAATAATACAAACTTAGAAAGTAAATAGAACTTGATTTACATTTAATTCTTGAAATTGATGCAATCAATCAAACAGACACAAGTCTTACCTATCATCTAATACAATCAAATTAACACACTAACAAGGCAGGCTGACCTATCATCACACACAACGTACTACAAATCTAAGCACTGTCAAGGCATACCAACCTATCATCAATGACTATATCCCCCTCATCCTCCATGGCTGCGTCCAGCACTGCCTGTATTCTAGGCGCAATGCTGGGTCCTTCATAGTCACGTGTGGTACGATTAGGTAAGTCCAAATCAACACTTAATATATTCTCTCCCTTTAAAAACAACAGTTTCTCCTAGATTTCTACATCGCTTAACATCACATCAGCACAAAAAGCTGTGATGCGTTATGAACTCTTGTGTGAAGATATGATGAGTGAATGCTTGACTCTTAACGTAGCACAGTAAATAATTTTATTTGGGAATGACTTGGGGACAAGAGAGTATACATTTTAAAACAATTAAAGTGATCTAAGCCTGAACACAGAGTCGACTGTTTCACAGAACTTGTCATTCTTCTCCCAGTTGAACCTAGTACTCATTCAACTATTCAAATAATTCATGGACGGCTGAGTCAACCAAGACACCCTCCACAAAACAGACGTCAGTATAAAGAGATATAAGAATTTATCACCAAAAATACATAATTTGCTTGAATAACAAAGAATATTAAGAATTCAGTTAACATCAACAAGAATTGAATCCAAATAACTGAACTAAAAGTAACACGTCCTATCACTTAGCACATTAGCCATATGTATAAATACATATATGTGGCTAATATATAACATATATGAGTATATATCTTAAAACTAAAATGACTAGGCGTATAATAAAACATAATAAATTACTTGAAATCTGAATCCACCGCTCAAAGCAGTAGCTTTCTTAGCAAAGTCAGACACGGGCCACTTGCGCCCAAGTACAGCAGATGCGGGTCTCTTCATCATTGTATCTGATCTGTGTACATCATTTATTCATACGTAAAGTCTCGTTAGAGAAGTGGTTAGAGCGCTGGACTCGGACGCGACTGGTCCAGGTTCAAATCCCAGATAGATCACTATTTCCCTAACTTGCTGCACCCTTTAGTAAGAAGCTTAAATTGAAGCTATGGCTGACACATCGTTCACATAATACTGTAATCCAGACGTTTAACTTGCTGCACACTTTAGTAAGAAACTTTAATCATCGACTATGTATAAAACATTACTCTCAAATAGCTATGCAGACATTAATCTAACCATTGTACATTTTATTACAGATTTAAATAATTTACAGAAATTCCATTACACAAATTACACAGAAATTTATAGAAATTAACAGTTGACATTAAATCTATAAATAGAATATAACCAGCCAATCATACCCTCCCTTAGTGATCAGTTTTAGAGTCCAGATCTGTTGGTCCTCATCGTACTCAGCACGGCCCATTGTTTTCTTTTTATCATCAACAGGAATAAAGTTGTCTATTATCAGCATTCTATAAGCCAGCAAGGATATACAGAATTAAGCTGATCAAAGCCAACAAGAATAAATACAATTAAGCTGATCTATGCCAATACGGATAAGTACAATTAAGCTGATCGAAGCCAACAAGGAGAAATACAAATAAGCTGATCTAAGTCGACAAGGATAAATAGAATTAAGCTGATCTAAGCCAACAAGGACCTTTTCACAGAACTTGTCATTCTCCCCAAACAACAACTAACAACTTATCTCACCGGGTACCCCAGAGGCATGGACAGCTGAGTCAACCAAGGAAGGATTGTAACCTGGAGTTAAACTTACCTCACCAATAAATTGACAAATGTCTTACCACTAAGTCATTTTCTCTTTTCTGGTAAATTATTGTTTTAAATAGTATAATAGTATACTAGATAAAATCAGGTTTCAAAATTCCGTGGCATTGTCCTTTTTGTAAAGCATTCAATCTATCATTATTTTCGTAAATTCGTAGTAAACACATCTTGGATTTATTGATTTATCAATTTTAAAATCGAAATGAAATTTCTACTGACTTAAGTTTGAGATCACGTGTGAGTTCATTTTGTGTTTGTTCTAGTTCTTGTCTTTCCTTGACATGCTCTTCTTGCAAATCTTTTATTTCTAACTTTGTCGCTTGTAACTTTGCAAACAGCTGCATCATAGACATAGAAAACATATTGATCAAGCGCACTATTCATTTTGACCTAAAGTTACTATGGGCCGCAACCAGACACTAAATACATGTACATATAATTGCCATTGTAAATCAGCATGATATGCTGAAGCCTAAAGTTACTTTGGACTGCAGCCTAAAGTTACTTTGGACTGCAGCCTAAAGTTACTTTGGATTGCAGCCTAAAGTTACTTTGGGCTGCAGCTTAAAGTTTCTTTGGGCTGCTTAAAAGTTGAAAAGTAATTTTCATTATAAACAAACTTTGACATCAAATAGATCAGAAGCGCGTTTGGTCCATTGATTAACACTCTGGGTTGTGCAACAAAAGGTTGCGGCTTTGATTCCCGATGATGGTGATCTGCTTTTTTCCATTTCTTTTGGTTAGGATTAGAAGCACGATTAAGGCTAAAATTCGGGTTTAATGCAGGCCAGGGTTAGAATTAGGGTTAGATTATGCATTCCCATGACTTTTTACAATTTTTAGATAGAAAACATAAAACCAAACCAAATATTAAAAGCAAATAAAGAGAAAAATCAAAAACTGACTTTTTTTAATTTTTTTGTTTTTATATCCACTTCCTGCTGTAGAGAGTTATACGTTTCTTGTACATTGACTGTGGACTCCTCATGTTCCTCTAACTTACGCTGCATCTCTCTCTCTTTGCGCTGATGTGACGTTATAAAAACATAGAGTATTTAAATACATACCAAATACCATATATACCATTATACATACCAAATAATATACATACATAACAATGTATAAACTATTACCAAACAATATAAATGATATTAAATATATAACTTACTTGCTTTAAATTGTAACATCAGATGTATCACAATTTGCGTGTTAATTTTTTATGTTTAATAATTTGTTTATTTATTGTAAGAAACTAATAAACAAATAAACAAACATACAAACAAATAAACAAGCATACAAAGAAATAATCAAACAACCAATCAGACAAACAAAACAAGCAAGGAAATAATCAAACACACAACAAAAAATAAAACAGACAGACAAACAGACAGACAGACTAACTTGTTGTTCAGCTATTTCTAGCCTCCTTTGTTCCAGCGCCCTCTGTTGCTCGTTTGTATGATCTATTATATTCTTTCCTCCGCTCAACAACTTGCTTTCCATCGCCTAGACACAACATATCAATTTATCTACCTATTTATTTACAAATATCAAATATACGAGCAAACGTAATTCAAATATAAAATATAAGATTAATGCTTCACTCTCCATACAACGCAGTACATAATATTTCTCAGTGGTTGATTGAAAGGCAAGCATGTATAAAACTATTATTAATTTTTAATCTCGAAAGGGTAAACTATTGAATAGTTCTAAGACTTGTTGCACCTGAATTTTCTTCTGTAAATTATCTTTTGTTTCTTTTTCTTTCTGCAGTCGACTTTCTTTCTCTCCCATATCTGCGAGAAGTTTCTCCTTCTCCTAAACAAAATTTCTTTCTTGTTTAAAGTCACATCAGCACAAAAAGGTCTTGAACACTTGGTGTATATAATAGTAAACAGAAAACTTAATGTCTAGATTACATTGTCATGCGGATGTATCATTTATTAAATAAGACTCTATTCATTTTTAAGATTATATTCAGTTTTATAGAATCGATACTTATGTACAGAATCTGTACATCCATATAGAATCTGTATATATTTTATACAGATTAAGTTTAAATGAATAATTATAAGCTGTCTAACAAGTAATGCGTCACAGTAAGTGTTATTTTCGTTGACGAAAACTAAAACTAAGACTACAAAGAATTGGCCTCGTCAACGAAAACTAAAACTAAGACTAAAAAGAATTGCGAGACTAAAATAAGACTAAAACTAAAAACAATTAAAAGCAGAACAACAAAAACGAGACTAAGACTAAAATAAGACTAAGACGAAAATATTTTCGTCTCAAATAGTTTTTTTTAACGATCAACCAAAAACATTTTTTTTGTTTCCAGTTGTAGCACAACGGAAATCTATTTAAAAAATTTGAGTGGCAACACTGACATGATCTTATTCTTTTGTCTTATTTATTCAGGATAGTGATGACGTATTTTATAGATTTTATAATTTTAATCGCCGAAATATAGGTCAAACAAATTGTAAAATTTTATTTTATTTTAACCCTAAACTTAACCCTAACCATAGCCCTAAAAAAAATGTAATTTTAATTGTATTATTTCTGCGACCTATATTTCAGCGAATACAATTTATGACAAGGATTGAGTTTTGTAGCTGTCGTAAAAAATGAGTTTGTGTAAAAGTTTGAGTGGGAGGAAAAAAGATTGCGCAGTTTGGGATTTTTTTACGTATACTTTGAGCAAGGAGAAAAGTGTTTGTTGCGTTGTTAACGAAAAAACGGGTGAAAATTGCAATGCTGAAATCAGCGAAATCAAGTTTCTTGCCTCAATCATGAGGAACAATCTACCTTCTCCGGGAGAACCAGATACTCCAGCGACACATCTGGGAAAGTATATAGGCGAAGTTGAAGGGGGTAAATGTGGTGAGGCAAGCCCACTGGTATACTGGTCAGAACGCAGGTCATCTTATCCATCCTCGACACTCCTTACAGAAGACCTCATATCAGCTACTGCTTCAGAGGCATTCGTAGAGCGAGTATTTTCGGTGGGTGGGTTATTGAGCACAGGCAGAAGAAATAGACTATGCAAAAACTTCCATAATAGAGAGTTTTTAAAACCGAATCACAAATTTACAATTTTGTAGATTGAAAGTTGAAACATTTTATGTTGGGGTGTGTGTTAAGACTTACTGTGTCATTGTATAAGATCATTCTTATTTCATAATAAGTGGCATTGATTTTATATGTGCAATGTAAATTAACACAGTTTTCAATTTCCACGGTTTTTTAGTTTAAGACTAAAAAAAACTGAAAAGGACTAAGACTAAAATGATTTTTGATGAGAGGAGATAAAAACTAAAACTAAAAAGAATCGTAAGACTAAAATAAGACTAAAACTAAAAAGAATTTTACAGAGAGGAGATAAAAACTAAAACTAAAAAGAATTTAAGGACTAAAATAACACTGGTCACAGTACCCCTGCAATGAGTGACTTGTTATTAAGTATGGCCTGCTTCTCTGCCTCTAACTTAGACATCTGTTCATTCATATAGTTCTCCACATTGCCTTCACCATCATCTACATCATCATCTTCATCATCCGATAACAACTCACCTATATCATCATCATCATAATCATCATCAGTGTAAACAATCTAGAGCAAACAATTAGTGCACGCAATCAAGGTATCTGGAAGAAGTGGTTAAAGCGCTCGACTCAGATGCAAAAAGGTCCAGGTTTGAATCCTAAAGAGCTAACTATTTCTTTAACTTGCTGCACCCTGTAGTAAGATGTTTAAATTGACAGCTACGTCTAAGACATCGTTCATATAATACAACAATGATTCAGACATTAAACTTAACCTAGCCAATGTAAATAACCAGACTAAACAAATTCGTTTGATAGAATAATTTATTTCCCTTCAAAATCTCACTGACTGAAATGCATTTGACAAACTACTTAAGCAAAACTTAACAAGTTTACAAAGAACAATAACAACGCATATAAAGTACCGTTTGGTCCGGTTTTAGTTTTCTTGTTTCTCTTCTTGCTCCCCCCGCCACCCCCTCCCCCCTTAGAATTAAGTTGTTGTTTTAGTCGAGCCAATTCTTCCTGGAACTCTCTCAATAGAGCGTCCTTAGGGTCTTCATTGATCTTTGGCTTGTTCTTTATATTCTTGGCTCGATTGGCATATCTAGCGTTATGAAGAAAAGTATATCTAGAGTTATATAGATAAGTATATCTAATGCTATAAAGATAAGCACATACGGTGGTTGTTAAGTTACGTTTAATGTCTGGATTATCTTATTACTAGATATAACCCATCAAAATGCCGGGGGCGGGGGGGGGCAGAGAGAGGCTGGGGAGAGGAATATTAATTGCAAATAGTAAATACACAGTATTAAATATTAATTTCATCAATTAAGGAAATGAAATAACCTGTCACAAATAACCCGTCACAAATAACATATTAATTAAACAGAAAGACAAAGTTAAAGAAAATTCTAGTGTCTAATTACACAACGGGAGAAAGGAATCTATATAATAATCCACACTGTTCCCTTGAATGTCATTAACAAAATATTAGCAATATTTTGGTGAAGGGATAATTATAATTATAATTATTTCTGTTAATAAGAAGAGAAAAAGTATACATTTGCAAACGACATCTAAATACATAACGGCGGTGGCCTCTAGCGAATGAATAGCGAGTAACTAACGAACTAATATTAATATTTATTATTATCATTGTTGTTAAATTATGAGTATTGATAAATCAATAATAAATAGTAAATATTAATATGTGGTAGCAAATATTAATTACATAATTAGGATAAGAAAAACCCAAGTAGCGAATTAATATAAGTCAATGTATAACACCTTTTAAATATGCTTGACATTTGCTATATCCACATGCATAACACCTTTTAAATACACGTTACATTTACTATATATCCAGAGTTAAGTCGGAGACATACAGACTGTAAGAGAATTATTATATAGTGGATATGAACGATGTCTCAGATATAGCTGTCAATTTAAGCGTCTTACTAAAAGATGCTGCAAATTTAGTATATTGTCTGGATTACCATATTATATAAATGTCTCACAAGTCAAAGATGTCAATTTAAGCATCTTACTAATACAGAAGCTACTAGCCAATAAGTAAGTAACTAGCTAATAAAAAAGTAAATAACTAGATAATACATAAGTAAGTGAGAGAAGTATAAGACCTTAGCGTAGTGACAGTTTCATCCATGTTATAGCTGGCTGGACCTATATTAGCTACCATCACTGTCTTAGCATTGCCACCTAGTGAATCTACAGGAGAGAGAGAGATCACTTAGTGAGTGATAGCAGAGATCACTTAGTGAGTGATAGCAGAGATCACTTAATGAGTGATAGCAGAGATCACTTAGTGACTGATAGCAAGAGATCACTCAGTGAGTGATAGCAAGAGATCACTTAATGAGTAATAGCAAGAGATCACTTAGTGAGTGATAGCAAGAGATCACTTAATGTGTGATAGCAAGAGATCACTTAATGAGTGATTTCTTAAAACATTCTCTTTTCTACATCCCTCAGCACAAATATAGCAAAGTAACGTACGCTGTGTGTGCCGAGTCCAAGTGATGAGTGAATGCTTCACAATAAATGCAGAGGTCAGATTGGCTTAGAGTGTTGGCTTAGATCAACTTAATTATATTTATCCTTGTTGGCTTAGATCAGCTTAATTGTATTTATCAATGTTGGCTTAGATCAGCTTAATTGTATTTATCCTTGTTGGCTTAAAACTCTCAGACAATCAGCTCACTCACTACAGGCCTTTATTGTCTATGTCAAATCTTTTAATTATACGTTTTGTAAATAAATAATGATTGTACTGCCGTAAGTAAACAATAACTGCACTATATAGTATAAATAAACAAAGACATACTATACTACCTTGAAGTAGCCTAGTAAGCTTAGAGTCTCTGTAAGGTATATGTGAACTCTTTCCATCTACTAGAGCTGATATAACATTACCCAGAGCTGAGAGACTTAGATTGATCTTTGTGGCTTCCTTCAGTCTATCTCCCTGCATATTGTATATAATACATTAAAACTATCCATCCATCCGTCTGTCTGTCCATCTAATTATCCGTGCAACTATCTGTATCCGTAACTATCTATTTGTCTGTCCAACCATCTGTCACATATTTGTCTGTCCATCTATCTGTCTGTCCACCTATCTGTCTGTCCATCTATCTGTCTATCCATCCATCCATCCATCAATTAAATTATCTTAATATATAATTGACATCAATTCTGCTGCTGCTCCGCTACTTCACTGAGTACCCTATATACAGCAAGCAAAGTAATCGATAAAGTTCCATATGAGCACAACAATAATACATGGTTTAGTGGTAACGCGTCCGACTCAAGATCAGAAGGTTGCGTGTTCAAGTCACATCAACGTCAGTTATTTTTATATAATTGATTTGCTAATTCTAAGTTTAGAACTAGATACCATTCTTAGGCGGGTTTAAAGCTAGTATTATATAAAAACTTCGCTTCCTAAGTTTTTATAAAAGCTTAGTTTATATAAATAAAGTTTACTTCTGATCCAGTTTTACTCTGTCTCTCACTTCCTGCCAGATCAACCAGGTTCAGTTTACCAACTCTTATATGATTCTCATTGTCAGCACCAATCTATACGCATCAAGATGCATCCCTATTCATTAACGTCACATCAGCACAAAAAGATAAAAGGTTATTGAAGGTCTTCTAATGAGGCCTTGTAAGCGGAAATATCTACACAACAAGTTTATTATTTGCTTAACGTCCGTTTTCTGTATCAATAAGGATAACATCCGTTAACTGTATTGATTAACGTCACATCAGCACAAAAAGGTTTTATAGATTATTATACAGTTTGCTCATTTATTTTCATAACAACTTATTATTTATTGAACTCAGTAAATAAAGACGTACCTCACTGCACTCCACTGTAATGATGAAAATAGCATGAGACCTGGAACTCTGGTCATTCATGTTCGTAGCACTAAACATAACAAACTAAATAGATGATACATTCATCAACAACTTCCTGCACCATTTAGCAAGGCGGTTTGTTTTGATGACAATTATCTGTATCACTTGTTGCACACTTTAGTAACACAATTAATTCAACAGCTATCAGAGTCTGTACTTTGACTCTATCACTTGCTGCACCCTTTAGTAAGACAATTAATTCAACAGCTATCAGAGTCTCTGTACTTGGACTCTATCACTTGTTGCACATTTAGTAAGTCGCTTAATTCAACAGCTATCAGAGTCTCTGTACTTGAACTCTATCACTTGCTGCACCTTTAGCAACACCTCAGTACTCAGTCTACACTATACCAAATCATTACCATTAAATTACTTAAACTTTTAATATTTAACTTTTTAATTTAAATAAATAATTTAATTAATTAAGCTAATAGTTGGATACAAATAAATAAATATTTTTATATAGCATATCACATACCCAACTGATCTGTTTTGATTTCCTCGGTTCATTACATGCTCTATCTCTTTACAACTCTTTGTTACAAATGACGACAGATCCTAAATAAATACAGCTAAATAAATTTACTTTTAAATATAATTTATTTACATATAAACTTGTAATACATAATACAATAGAATACATATAATTACTATTGTAAGGTTAAGGTTAGGTTTAACATCTGGATGGCCATATTATATGAACAATATCTCAGACGTAGCTGTTAATTTAAGCGTCTTACTAAAGGGTGCAGTTAGTTAGAGAAAATATTGAGCTATCCAGGAATCAAAGCTTAAACCTAAACCTATTGATTTCAACTACTCCAGCACTCTAACCACTTCTCTAAAGGCCTTGACAAATGTAACAATAATAAGCTGCAGGCCCAAAGACATGGACAGCTGAGTCAACAGCTGAAGACACCCGGTATTAAACCCAGATCACTGATAAAAGAAGACGACGTGTTATCACAAAGCAATAACGATACTATACCTTAATATAGACCCCAGTGTCTGGTCTTTCTTTCAATTCTAGTCTTCTGCTTTGATCTGAAGCAAGCAAATCTCTGATCTCTTCCTGAATAAGATATAAAATGCGTTCTATAGAACACTTTGACAGGAGACAACATTGACATTTTTAAAAGGTTTAAATTATTGAATCAATTACAACAGTTTAGAACAGTTTAATAGATAGTTGAATCATAAGTATAGCAAATTAGAATCAGTTAAATTATTTCATAATGAATTCAGCATATCATTAACAATCTCGTGATGCTCAATATCGCATCAGCACAAGAAAAGCTACTTGGACAAAACTATATGACATCAGTAAATATTGAATGATGACAAGACAATTTAATCAAAGATGGTGTCAATGTTGTGCATTGTGTGTGTAGAAACCAAGTGATGAGTGAACACTTGTCTACTAAATGATTTCCTTTCAAGATTGCACATCAATCTTATATGTACATCCAAGCATGTTAACCAGATGATTCATTACGCAAAGCATTGTGCTGTGTATGTAACTAATCCAGCAGTGTACTTGAACTTTTGTGTTGATCAGACGCAGTAGTCATTTCAGTGACACAGTATAACACCTGTGTACTTTATGTAAATAAGCTTATAAGAGCTTCTTACCATATAAATTTCCAGATAAGACGCCCTCACTAAAAACTCTTGGTTCTGACTTCTTGATATATGAGAGAATATTTGATCAAAAGAATTTGGAATAACTCCTTTTAATTCAGGGTCATTCTTTATACCTAATCAATTCATTAAACACATCAAAACTGGGTGTTAATCATTTAAAAAACAATAAATAAAAGAGTAATATAAAACATCATATAGTGTGAAAGCTTGATAGCAGAGTGGTTAGAAAGCTGGACTCGGATGCAGCAGATTCAGGTTTGATTTTCTTGAAAGCTAACTAAACAGCTAACTAGTTGCACCCTTTAATAAGAAGATTAAATTAATATCTATTTCTAATATATTGGTCATATAATTATAACAGAGTAATCCAGACATTAAACTTAACTTTCTGCACCCTTCAGTAAGATACACTGAATATATATTGACAGCTACATCTGAGGCATTGTTTGTTTAATACTCTAATCCAGACGTTAAACTTAACTTGCTGCACCCTTTAGTAAAATGCTTGTATTGACAGCTAACTCTGAGACACAGTTCATATAATACTATAATCCAGACGTTAAACTTAACTTGCTACACCCTTTAGTAAAACGCTTGTACTGACAGCTAACTCTGAGATAAAGTTCATATAATACTCTAATCCAGATGTTAGTTAAACCTATCTCTTTGAAAATCAAACCACTTTCCCATTATAATACATATTTAATACACATTATAACATACCTTTAAAATACATAAGAATACATTTTTAAAATACATGTAATGTATTTTTACATTCAATATGAATGTAATCTTTAAAATACATTACAATAAATCTTTAATATCCATTACAATACATCTGTCCAACACATTTCAATATGATTCTGCTAGAAATAAAAAGACAAACAATCATCCGTGCCCCACCCTGCATAGTAAAAGTTTTGCCCGTTCCTGTCTGTCCATATGCAAATATAGTTCCATTGAATCCTTCCAACACAGCCTGTACTAGGTCCCTGAATGATTCGTCATAGAGATCACGCTGCTTGGAACTGCAGCGTAACATTTGTATTTATCGCATAAACACTCATACGCGTGTATCCCATTGAAATACATATAACTACGTATTATACATTATATTATTACATACATTTATCACGTTTTATTTTAAATATTTTTATTTATTATTTACCCTTTAATTCTTGCAAATAAGTATTATCTTATAAGAAATTGTTATCTGATAAGAAATGAAATGATCTGATAATATATCCCCCGTGTCTAGGACAGTAAATTTAAGATTTACTTCATCGGATCTACATCAGGGGTCTCGGTCTCAAACGCGCGGCCCGCAGAGTTATATTCTGCAGTCCTCAACATCATCCACAAATTTGTTAAATAATTTAATATTTTAAACGAAAGAGAATCTTTTAAAAATTACTACACTGTTCCATACAACATAAATCAGTTAAATTAGCAATAACTTTTATTGAAAATATAGTAGCATTTTATAAAATAATACTACTTTGCAAAAAATACCACAATAATTATAGTAGTTGAATACAGGTTTGTATTGTGGCACAGGAATATTTAAATTAAAGAAATGATGCGGCCCTCAAACTGGTGAGTTTGCTCCAACTGGGCCCTCGTAATGAGTTGAGACCCCTGGTCTAGTACCCCCTGTCAAAGTAGCGATAACTCAAATCATGACTCAAACCCTAGCCCTAAGAATTAATAATCAAAGGCTTTTAACTGATCACAAAGTACACGGTTATACATACTTCCAGTCATAGATGGCATCAAAAGTAAATTGTTTTGGTGGATCTGAAGTCTTGAGTGATCTCACTTCCACTAGACCACGCTTTGAATCCATGTCTACTATCCTGTAGAATAAAAATTATAACAATAATAATGAAATAACAATTATAACAATAATAATCACAATAAGTTATAATAATGGTAATAAAAGATGTTAATGATGATGATGCCACGGTAACTAACACTCACTCGGATCATATATATTTTTTGTGCGCTGAATGCAAATTACCATGATGATGATGATGATGATGATGATGTTACCATTAATTAATAAATAGAATGCTTACATAAAATTACATTACTTACATAAAATATCACAAATATCACCTGATTAGAATTAATGACATACTCATGACATAAACTATGTACATGATATACACATGATATAAATGACATGACTCTACATACCTCTCATGATTATATATATAAATGACACGACTCTACATACCTTTCATGACTATATATATATATATAAATGACATGACTCTAGATACCTCTCATGACTATACACATAAATGACATGACTCTACATACCTCTCATGATTATATATATAAATGACATGACTCTACATACCTCTCATGACTATATACATAAATGTCATGACTCTACATACCTCTCATGTCCTGCTGCTGTCTCCTTGTCATCCATAGGTCTGCATCTTATCACAACCTTTACACTCTCTGCCTTTGACGCTATCAACTTAGGAGGCTGCAATGTAGCAGTTATACACAATATAATGATTAAATACATTACATGTATACATCTATTAGACTACACAAAACATGAAATATTAGATACAGTACATAAATCAGATCCATCATTAGATACGATATATAATAAGACGCAATACATGAACACATTCATTAGATACAATATATAATAAGACGCAATACATGAACACATTCATTAGATACAATATATAATAAGACGCAATACATGAATACATTCATTAGATACGATATAAGACGCAATATATGAACATATCCATTACATACAATAAATGAATACGTCTATGAGATACAGTACATGAATACATCAATTAGATACAATATGTCAATTAGATATAATTCATGAATACATCAACTACATACAATAGATGAATACATCAACTAGATACAATACATGAATACATCAACCAGATACAATACATCAATATTCGATCATAAATTTATTTAAAAAAATCGCTTTATTCTAAAATGCAATCAATCCAAATAAAAACTAGATGTCCTATTGCAAAAAACTTTTAAATATATACAATGCATACAACTTATTCTTATTCAAATATATTATTCATGTGAACAACTTATTCAATACAAACCATTTTATAGCATATATAATTCCTTCAGTACAAATATATCAAGTTCTCTGAAAATAAAGTACACATATATTATAAGTATATTATTATATTTAATATGTACGTAGATAAGCGATATACTTAATTAGTTAAACCAATATACTACAGTTAAATATAGAATATATACATTATAGATTACACAATTAAACATCCATCAAATAATTAGATATAGATTTAGACGTAGAAATTAATATTCCACTCACACATAAACTGAGACATGTAGACATACAGTTAGACGTACAAGTACACAAACAATTAGTGATATTTATAGACATACAATCAGACGTACAATTAGACATACAATCAGATGTACAGTTAGACATACAATTAGACGTATAATTAGACATACAGTTAGACGTACAGTTAGACATACAATTAGACGTACAATTAGACATACAGTTAGACGTACAGTTAGACATACAGTTAGACGTACAGTTAGACATACAATTAGACGTACAATTAGACATACAGTTACACGTACAGTTAGACATACAATTAGACGTACAATTAGATATACAGTTAGACGTACAGTTAGACATACACTTAGACGTACAATTAGACGTACAGTTAGACATACAGTTAGACGTACAGTTAGACATACAATTAAATGTACAATTAGA